>JBAPLH010000280.1:0-43890 GCA_037897445.1 Ceriops zippeliana
GACACACCTAAGGGCATGCTCTTATTTTTCTTCCGATCTCTAGCAACTCGTACCGTCACACACCGAACGAGTAAAGAAAATTTACAAATCAAGGGGAACAACAAGTTGTCAATGAACTGGCTGAGCCACGGCATGCAGAGGATGCTTCATCTCACAAGACAGTTTCAGGAGCTCACTGAGATCAACCGGCCGGGGTGCATGTTGATCCCATTTGAAATGGCTCACCAGCTGGGCCACCCAATTTGTGACAGTGACGAGCCCTAGGCTACGGCCGGGACACACCCGTCGCCCCGCTCCAAACGGTGCAAGCCTAAGATCACAGCCCCTGACGTCCACGTCTTCCTCCAGGAACCTCTCTGGCCTGAACTCAAGTGGGTTCGCCCACACTTTGGGGTCATGCGTGATGGCCCACATGTTGACCGTGGCAGTGGTGTGCGCCGGGACGATCATGCCGTTGCTGAGCTCGACGTCTGATGTGGACAATCTCGCCCACGACAAGAGTGGGCCAGGGGGGTGGATTCTGAGTGTCTCTTTCACCACAGCCTGCAGATAGGGCAACTTTGCCAATCCAGCGTCTGTCAACTTCCCACCCTGGGCAGCCACGTCTGCAATCTCTGCTCTCACCTTCTCTTGAACCCGTGGGTGCAACACCAATTCCGCCATAACCCACTCGGTTAATAGTGCAGTAGTATCGGTTCCTCTAAAGATCATTTCCTGCCATTAATAATGATAATAAATTAATAAGGCACAATAACAATAATAAAAAATGTACCCAAGTAATAATTAACAAATAATGTGAAATATGACTCCACAAAATTATTTATTAAACAAAATAATATTTTTACAAAAATAAATATTTTTTAATATTTTATTGATAAAAAAATCATTCAATAAAAAAAAAAGTATTCTAACATTTTGATTTTTTTTTTGGATTGTTATTTTACTATTGATCTAATCGACATACCCACAAGACAGCAATCATATCCTCGTCTTGGAGCACTTCTTCACCATCCAAAGAGAGCAACACGTCAACAAAATCACCATCGATATCTGCAGACTCCTTTCTTGAGCTGCTGCGTTCACTTCGGTGCTCTTCAATGATGCGTCCAACGAATTTCTTGACTCGGGGAACGAGCTTGGAGCAACGCTCATTTTCGTGCGATGGATCATACAAGTAGCTCAGCCATGGCAAATGATCACTCCAATTGAAAGCACCCAACAGCTCAAACCCTTCACTCACCATTTCCTTCAGCTCCTCAAGCTCCTCGCCTTCAGCGAATTTCTTGCCAAACACGCTTCCCATGATGTTGTTTAAGGAAGCCATTTGAAGGTGATTCCTTAACGACACGAATCCCTTCTGTTTCTGCTCGTTTGCTATGTTGCTCAGCAGGTGGGCGCACTCCAGCTGGCGCTTACTCTCGTGCGCTGAGATGCGCCGATGTGCAAACAAGTGAGAAGAAGAAATTTTTCTGAGCAGCCTCCAGTAGGTCCCGTTCGGTGCAAAGCCCATCGCTCGACCGAACATGAGGCTCTTTGCTGATTGCTTAACGGGGCGATCGGCAAAGTGGGGAGACGTCATGATTTCTCGGGCAGTGTGAGGTTCAGAAGCCACGACAAGGGGGGTGGAGCCGAGGCTGAACGCCATGAGAGAAGTGTCTGCTCGGCTCCAAGCCATGGAAGCTAAAGTGCGATGGGCCAAGCCGCGGCTCAAAGTAAGAAGATTGCCAAAAATGGGCAGACCTCGAGGTCCAGGGATCGGGACACGGCCCCGTTGGTTTCTCTCATTTTTCCAAGCAGTCCCGCCAGAAGAAAAAATCCATGTGAGGATTGCGAGAGACACAAAGGCAACAGCGAGATAAAACAAAACATCACCGCTCGAAAGGACTTTAGACCCAAGAAACGCTGGTAGTGTAAAGATCCACCACTCTCTGTTTCTTGCCTTGGTACTCCATGGTTTTTTCAATTCCAAATAGAGAACTGAAAAAAACACGTAAAGCAGCCTAAGGATCTTGTAATGAGACAAGGAGAAGATTTCTAAATTGCTCACTTGATAGAGGACCCAAGTGACAGGGATATATATATATATATATATATATATATATATAGGGGTAGGGCGGTTGGGCTGCAGCCTCTTCCTCTCTTTCTTTTTTCCCGTGAAGAGGAGCGTCGATCGCTCAGAGTTCTATTACATATCTACCTACGCTGTCAAACTTTTAATACTTTGATTTTGATATTATTATTAGTGTTTAATAATTATATGCAAAATTTAAATTTTATTAATAAAAAAATAACATAATAATAACGAAAAAAATATGTATATACAAATAATCTAAATATAAAGTCCTATTTGGATATACAATCACGTTTACTCAGTATATCAATTAATCCCTTTTAGTGTCATTAATTACAAGCAATGATCCATCTTTGGATGATCTCCTAACTTTTAATTAATAACCACAATTATTCATTTCAAAACATTTTATTAGCATCCAAAATGAACAATTAAAATTCACAATCAGCTGTTCAGATCCATTCAAAGCTAAGCCACTTTGGTAACTAACAAGCTTTTAATATTTGACTCATATTTACGTGAATTTAATAATCTTCAATTATGAAGATTAAATTATCTTTTATATGGGAATTTTCCAATAACCGGTTCTTTTTTCACGTGGTATTCATTCGGACCCGAGCACCACCATACGGCAGGCGGGACCCACGTACCAGGCAACCCATGACACGCTCCGGTCGCACAGTAGCGGCACCACCGTCCTACCGCCTCCAGCCGATCGACCCACGTCCACGTCTTCCTCCAGGAACCTCTCTCTGGCCTGAACTCAAATGGGTTTGCCCACACTTTGGGGTCATGCGTGATGGCCCACATGTTGACCAAGGGAGTGGTGTGCGCCGGGACGATCATGCCGTTGCTGAGCTCGACATCTGATGTGGACAATCTCGTCCACGACAAGAGTGGGCCAGGGGGTGGATTCTGAGTGTCTCTTTCACCACAGCCTGCTGATAGGGCAACTTTGCCAATCCAGCGTCTGTCAACATCCCACCCTGGGCAGCCAGGTCTGCAATCTCTGCTCTCACCTTCTCTTGAACCCGTGGGTGCAACACCAATTCCGCCATAACCCACTCGGTTAATAGTGTAGTAGTATCGGTTCCTCTAAAGATCATTTCCTGCCATTAATAATGATAATAAATTAATCAGGCACAATAACAATAATAAAAAATATACCCAAGTAATAATTAACAAATAATGTGAAATATGACTCCACAAAATTATTTATTAAACAAAAAAATATTTTTTTACGAAAATAAATATATTTTTTAATATTTTATTCATAAAAAAATCATTCAATAAAAAATAAGTATTCTAACATCGGTTTTTTTTGGGATTGTTATTTTACGATTGATCTAGTCGACATACCCACAAGACAGCAATCATATCCTCATCTTGGAGCACTTCTTCACCGTCCAAAGAGAGCAACACGTAAACAAAATCACCATCGATATCTACAGACTCCTTTCTTGAGCTGCTGCGTCCACTTCGGTGCTCTTCAATGATGCGTCCAACGAATTTCTTGACTTGGGGAACGAGCTTGGAGCAACGCTCATTTACGTGTGATGGATCATACATGTAGCTCAGCCATGGCAAATGATCACTCCAATTGAAAGCACCCAACAGCTCAAACCCTTCACTCACCATTTCCTTCAGCTCCTCAAGCTCCTCGCCTTCAGCGAATCTCTTGCCAAACACGCTTCCCATGATGTTGTTTAAGGAAGCCATTTGAAGGTGATTCCTTAACGACACGAATCCCTTCTGTTTTCTGCTCGTTCAATATGTTGCTCAGCAGGTGGGCGCACTCCAGCTGGCGCTTACTCTCGTGCGCTGAGATGCGCCGAGGTGCAAACAAGTGAGAAGAAGAAATTTTTCTGAGCAGCCTCCAGTAGGTCCTGTTCGGCGCAAAGCCCATCGCTCGACCGAACATGAGGCTATTTGCTGATTGCTTAACGGGGCGATCGGCGACGTGGGGAGACGTCAGGATTTCTCGGGCAGTGTGAGGTTCAGAAGCCACGACAAGGGGGGTGGAGCCGAGGCTGAACGCCATGAGAGAAGTGTCTGCTCGGCTCCAAGCCATGGAAGCTAAAGTGCGATGGGCCAAGCCGCGGCTCAAAGTAAGAAGATTGCCAAAAATGGGCAGACCTCGAGGTCCAGGGATCGGGACACGGCCCCGTTGGTTTCTCCCATTTTTCCAAGCAGTCCCGCCAGAAGAAAAAATACACGTGAGGATTGCGAGAGACACAAAGGCAACAGCGAGATAAAAGAAAACATCACCGCTCGAAAGGACTTTAGACCCAAGAAACGCTGGTAGTGTAAAGATCCACCACTCTGCGTTCTTGCCTTGGTACTCCATGGTTTTTCAATTCCAAATAGAGAACTGAAAAACACGTAAAGCAGCCTAAGGATCTTGTGATGAGACAAGGAGAAGATTTCTAAATTGCTCACTTGATAGAGGACCCAAGTGGCAGGGATATATATATATATATATATAGGGGTAGGGCGGTTGGCTTGCAGCCTCCTCCTCTCTTTCTTTTTTCCCGTGAAGAGGAGCGTTGATCGCTCAGAGTTCTATTACATATCTACGCTGTCAAATTTTTAATACTTTGATTTTGATATTATTATTAGTGTTTAATAATTATATGTAAATTTTAAATTTTATTAATAAAAAAATAACATAATAATAACGAAAAAAATATGTATATACAAATAATCTAAATATAAAGTCCAATTTATTAATTATAAATAAATTTAGCAATTCAATTTTATATTATAATAAATTTTTAATTTTCTTAATTGTTAAAATCATAGTAAATTAAATTTGATTAAAATAATTTTTATTTTATTATTTATTAATTGTTAATTTGCCCCTCGAAAGGTATGCGTATTATTGTCCCAAAAATTTTATCCCGATGATGAGATGCGTGCCATTCTTCGGGGTAACAATAGATTTTACCTCATTGGCCGCCCATTCGGTTGCTGCACGCGCTAGAAAAGGGAATGTAATTATGTAAAATAATAATAATAATAATAAACTAAATTATTTTTTTTTTCAAAAAGTTAATTTAAGTGCCCTTATCCTCCTTAAAAATGAAAAAAAATTATATATATATATATATATATATATATATATATATATAATTGTTTTTTTTTTGTTTCTTTTGAAACCTAAATAATTATTTTGTTAACACCCATTGAAAAAAAAAAAAGGAAAAAGAGAATAAGGTGAAACAAAAATCACAACGCATACATGTTAGGAGACTAAGTTAGGAGATAAAGCGTGTCAAATTTTAATTACTTGTTTAACTCTTCATTAAATTAGTGAGAGGAAGTAATGATTAATTTGTTAATAAATCTCATAAATTTATTACACACAGATTGTTTTTACATTATAATATGATAAACTAAATTAATTACGCAAATGAAAACTCTAAAACCCACTGAAGAAAAAAAGAAAAAGAGAATAAGCTGAAACAAAATCACAACGTATACATGTTACGAGACCAAGTTAGGACATAAAGCGTATCAAATTTTAATTGTTTATTTAACTCTTCATTAAATTAGTGAGAGGAAACAATGATTAATTTGTTAATGAATCTCATGAATTTATTACACACTAACGCTTTAACATTATAATATGATAAAGTAAATTAATTAGGCAAATGAAAACTCTAACACCCATTGGAAAAAAAAAAAAGAAAAAGAGAATAAGGTGAAACAAAAATCACAACGCATACATGTTACGAGACCAAGTTAGGGCATAAAGCGCATCAAATTTTAATTGCTTGTTTAACTCTTCATTAAATTAGTGAGGGGAAACAACGATTAATTTGTTAATAAATCTCATGAATCGAGTTACCATTTTTACGTTACAATATCATAAACTAAATTAATTATTATATAAATTAATGAGATTTATTCAACCATGAAAGATATTCTCAAAAATAAATGCAATCCGTCTGGCTACAAAACCCGTGCACTATCCAATACTTTTAATAAAAAATTTTAATTTTACACACTCTATCTAGAATATAATAATAAATTATATTTTTATTCTTTGCATGTAATTAAGTACACTATAACAATTAATTTTCCCAACAAATAACACTTTTTATCAAGTTTTCATAAAATACGTTTGACATAGTTAGAAAGATTCTATTACAAATGACATAAATAGATGAAAACACCTTTGAATACATATAAAGTAAACATATGAACTTTAGAACATTAGAAATAGAAAATAAATTGAAACATATAAACACTTTCTATTTTTGTAAGTTAATATTCATTGTTTCTACTAAATTGTATTTAATAATTAATTAATTTTAAGTGTTTATGTATTTTAATGCAAAATATATTTTTTCATTAAATTTTTTAATATGTATTGGTCAAAATTCTTATTTTGATATATTGATCAAAATACGAAAGAATTATGTGTAAAATTGAACAAAAGCATATTTAGAAATTTTAATTGTATTTTTTATTAATCATCAAAACTTATTTTGAACTTAATCTCTTAAAACTTGAAGAATTTTTATTTTGGTACATTATTATTTTGAAAATAATTTAATTTATATGATTTAATTGTTTAAAATATATTTAAACATTAGTATTTATCTTATCAAAATGATTAAAGACCTCTTTTAAATTTGTCATAGAAAATATTGATTCTATTAATAAACAAAAGACATAATTATTGCTAAAAAAAAAAACAACCGTTGGACACTATACATTTTAGTGACCGTTCTTGTATGTGGCAAATACTTCTTCGATAAGAATCTTGACAATTTTTATGGTTGTAACCTTAACACTGTTCATCAACCATTTACCTATGGCTTTCAATTATAAACAACTTTGGAAGATTTCCCAACACTGGGGAAGAATCAAGGATGTTATTGTTTAAAATAGAGTAACCATGGTCGTGAAAAGATTCAGGTTTGTAAAATTTGACAATCAACAAGATGCAATAGGGGCAGTATAACAGTTGAATGGAGAGTGGTACAAAAGTCATTGATTTAGTGTACAAATTTCCAATTGTCCCGATTCTTAGCTCAAGGCTCAGTGGTAAGGATGGAGAAAGGCCATGTAGGAACGAAAAGGGTTTAAGGCATAAGGATAATGCCAAGGACCTAGGTGGTAGTGGGATTGGATGTAAGGTAGGCTTCATACATAGTCATGGCACTGACCTTAATAGTCTACAAAATGATGATAGAGGAAGTAGAGTTTTTGTTTTGGAGTTTGGTGGAATGACACGGCTGTTTAAATCAAATGGTCGTTTGAGGGAACAATTGTGGAGAGGAGTTGGTTAGTTGATTAAGGTTAGGGTGCTAAAAGGGAGATCAGCGATGTGACTTACCTTTGATTCCAAAGAGGATATGCTTGATAAGTTAGACAAGGGAAGGTTAGCAATACCAGTTAATATGAGTGCTATTTTCAGGGTCTATTTTAAAAGCTCGACAACTGATGTGGACAATCTCGCCCACGACAAGAGTGGGCCAGGGGGTGGATTCTGAGTGTCTCTCTCACCACAGCCTGCTGATAGGGCAACTTTGCCAATCCAGCGTCTGTCAACTTCCCACCCTGGGTAGCCACGTCTGCAATCTCTGCTCTCACCTTCTCTTGAACCCGTGGGTGCAACACCAATTCCGCCATAACCCACTCGGTTAATAGTGCAGTAGTATCGGTTCCTCTAAAGATCATTTCCTGCCATTAATAATGACAATAAATTAATCAGGCACAATAACAATAATAAAAAATATACCCAAGTAATAATTAACAAATAATGTGAAATATGACTCCACAAAATTATTTATTAAACAAAATAATATTTTTACGAAAATAAATATTTTTTAATATTTTATTCATAAAAAAATCATTCAATAAAAAATAAGTATTCTAACATTTCGGTTTTTTTTGGGATTGTTATTTTACGATTGATCTAGTCGACATACCCAAAAGACAGCAATCATATCCTCATCTTGGAGCACTTCTTCACCATCCAAAGAGAGCAACACGTCAACAAAATCACCATCGATATCTACAGACTCCTTTCTTGAGCTGCTGCGTCCACTTCGGTGCTCTTCAATGATGCGTCCAACGAATTTCTTGACTCGGGGAACGAGCTTGGAGCAACGCTCATTTACGTGCGATGGATCATACATGTAGCTCAGCCATGGCAAATGATCACTCCAATTGAAAGCACCCAACAGCTCAAACCCTTCACTCACCATTTCCTTCAGCTCCTCAAGCTCCACGCCTTCAGTGATTCTCTTGCCAAACACGCTTCCCATGATGTTGTTTAAGGAAGCCATTTGAAGGTGATTCCTTAACGACACGAATCCCTTCTGTTTCTGCTCGTTCGATATGTTGCTCAGCAGGTGGGCGCACTCCAGCTGGCGCTTACTCTCGTGCACTGAGATGCGCCGAGGTGCAAACAAGTGAGAAGAAGAAATTTTTCTGAGCAGCCTCCAGTAGGTCCCGTTCGGCGCAAAGCCCATCGCTCGACCGAACATGAGGCTCTTTGCTGATTGCTTAACGGGGCGATCGGCGAAGTGGGGAGACGTCAGGATTTCTCGGCCATTGTGAGGTTCAGAAGCCACGACAAGGGGGGTGGAGCCGAGGCTGAACGCCATGAGAGAAGTGTCTGCTCGGCTCCAAGCCATGGAAGCTAAAGTGCGATGGGCCAAGCCGCGGCTCAAAGTAAGAAGATTGCCAAAAATGGGCAGACCTCGAGGTCCAGGGATCGGGACACGGCCCCGTTGGTTTCTCCCATTTTTCCAAGCAGTCCCGCCAGAAGAAAAAAATCCACGTGAGGATTGTGAGAGACACAAATGCAACAGCGAGATAAAACAAAACATCACCGCTCGAAAGGACTTTAGACCCAAGAAACGCTGGTAGTGTAAAGATCCACCACTCTGTGTTCTTGCCTTGGTACTCCATGGTTTTTCAATTCCAAATAGAGAACTGAAAAACACGTAAAGCAGCCTAAGGATCTTGTAATGAGACAAGGAGAAGATTTCTAAATTGCTCACTTGATAGAGGACCCAAGTGGACACTATACATTTTGTAATAAACAAAAGACATAATTATTGCTTAAAAAAAAAAACAACTATTGGACACTATACATTTTAGTGACTGTTCTTGTATGTGGCAAATACTTCTCCGACAAGAATCTTCGCAATTTTTTTGGTTGTAACCTTAACACTGTTCATCAACCATTTACCTACGGCTTTCAATTATAAACATCTTTGGAAGATTTCCCAACAACATGGGGAAGAATCAAGGATGTTATTTTTTAAAATAGAGTAACCATGGTCGTGAAAAGATTCAGGTTTTGTAAAATTTGACAATCAACAAGATGCAATAGGGGCAGTATAACAGTTGAATGGAGAGTGGTACAAAAGTCATTGATTTAGTGTACAAATTTCCAATTGTCCCGATTCTTAGCTCAAGGCTCAGTGGTAAGGATTGAGAAAGGCCATGTAGGAACGAAAAGGGTTTAAGGCATAAGGATAATGCCAAGGACCTAGGTGGTAGTGGGATTGGATGTAAGGTAGGCTTCATACATAGTCATGGCATTGACCTTAATAGTCTACAAAATGATGATAGAGGAAGTAGAGTTTTTGTTTTGGAGTTTGGTGGAATGACACGACTGTTTAAATCAAATGGTCGTTTGAGGGAACAATTGTGGAGAGGAGTTAGTTAGTTGATCAAGGTTAGGGTGCTGAGGGAGATCAGCGATGTGAGTTACCTTTGATTCCAAAGAGGATATGCTTGATAAGTTAGACAAGGGAAAGTTAGCAATACCAGTTAATATGAGTGCTATTTCAGGGTCTATTTTAAAATCTAGTGTTGATTAGGGTGTGTGGGTGTCGATCGAAGGACTCTTTTTTCAAGTGTGGTTAAAAAGGTTTCTAATAAGACTGGGGGAAAAGTGGAGTAGGTTTATTAGAATGAATTCAAATTTATGCCATAGATGAAGATTGGATATATGCCAAATTTTGGTGTCAGCAAGGGCAAAGACCATAATTCTAACAATAAAGGTGGTCGAGCTCAACAGGAGGAGGTACACCTCGGTTTTCAAATAGAAGATTGTCTATGACAAATAGGTGGTTGAGGGGGAAGAAATACTAATGACTAACCTTGAATCGATAGCAATTGGTAATTAGCAATCAATGATCAAGGTGTGGCATGGCAAGGCAAGAGCATTATTGGTAATGTGTAGCAAAAGGGCCTTGAATAACTTATAGCCTTTTGATTAGCTTTGGGTTTGACTTTTCACTTGTGATAATTGTGATAATATGCATAATTAACATAAAAGGGTCAGGGAAGTCGGCCAAACAAAGAGTTGTACATAAGTGAGTTTGTCATATAAATTCTAATATTTTGTTTATTCAAGAAATCAAACTCTGAAACCCTGTCAATGCTGTTATGAGGCTAGTGTGGGGGAGATAAAGAGTGTAGATGTTGATTGTGGAATTAGTGGGGCAATTGGGGGGGGGGGCTTGCTATTTATTTTAATGAATTGATCTTTTAGCTACAAAATAAATTAGTGGCAAAATGTTTTATGGTGATGGTGGGGTGGTTAGTGTCAATAGATAGAATTATGGTATTGGTCAATATGTATGGGCCGAATTGTCGTTTTGAACAACAAGATTTTTTGAAGGAGTTGAGAGGAATGAAAAATAAATTTATTAGGTTGTGATATATAAGTTGCAATTTTAGCATGATGTTGACAAAGAATTAAATAATAAGATATATCGATGACAGATAGGTAATTTAAAAATTTACCAACTTTGTGTATGAGAGATGAAACTTATGAACTTACTTTATTTATAGGTATAAATACACCTGAATTAATTCATAGGAGACACTATCAATGAGTAAGGTAGATAGATTTTTGGTAGAAGCCAAATGGTTGCAAGTAGTACGTCCAAATATGACACAATGGGACGTACAATATTCCTTTTCTAAATATTTTAACATCTATTTACGAACTTAAGATCATGATTGAGGGCTAATTCCTTTTTGGTATTTCAACTATTGGATGAATAATAAAAAGTTACAAAAAGATGTGAAGGTTATGTGGAATCAAACTACTCATCATTGTAGTTTGGGTGGTAAAATGCTGACTATAAAAAACTCTCTTCATCTTGATAACTTAAAAGGAGTTTCGATCGCAAGAGGAGTGTACGAGAAGTGCAATTAAAAATCAAGTAGTTAATTCTCAAACAAAAGACACAAGGACTATCAGAGATAGAGTGGGTCGATTTATGCAAAATTTTTCTATTTTCTCTTTTTTGCTTTTGGTTTACACGCTTGAAAACCAAGCATGCGCGTATGTATATGCCAACATCATTTTATTCATCAATTGGTTGCGAGCATTTAACATCCCCATGAGGGTCCTTTATTCCTTCCTTCCCTCCTTGTCTTCCTCTAGGTTTTCTTAATGGGCCTTTCCTATTAAGGGCTAAGGGCTTTGAGTGCCTGTGATGCCTTATCCTCCTTGCACAGCCTCCCCTAACACCTAATGAGCTAGTGAACAGAGGACTTCGTGTGTTTATGTCTTTGTAACTTCCTACAATGTCCTTTGCTTGCCATGCCCTAGTACTCAGAACTCGCTTGCTCCTTTCCTCGACAACCTAATAGGAGAGCTGTGCCTATGGTTCGCTTGTAAATCAAACCTTTTGGACATGCACGAAGGCAAAATTCTATAGAATAAAATTGTAGGTTATGTTAAAAATTAAAATAAAATTATTTTTGTTAATTTATAATAAAATAAAATATATTTGATTAAATGTTGAATTATGAAAATTAATATCTCAAAAAATTATTATATTTTTAAAATTACTTACTAAAATATTTATAATATTTCTTCAATAATACGATAGCTAAAAAGATATTTAATAGAATAATAGAGAAATTTAGATAAGAAAAGAAACTTTTATATGTTAACCAAATACCAAATTCTCATCATTTATAGATGTAATAGTAATTTTTAACTAATATGTACCTTTAGTCTAGTAATTAAAAATCCGATCATTAAAAGAATAGTCATGACATGCAAGAAATAAGTATTTGAGGTAATTAAATTAGCAGTTATGTGGTTTTGTAACTTACCTGGGTTCAAAATCTAAGCGATAACATTTTTCGTAATTTAGTTTTTATTTTGATTTTTCAAGATTTTGATTCCAATGATGACATTTATCTTATTCATGTCTTTTATATTGAAATTACTAGACAAAAACATTTTGATAACTTCAACTTGTTATACGTCGGTCCCAAAAATTGGCATGTCATCACATATAAAAAGATAATAACACCTTTTCCTTCTTTAAACTTGATATAAACATATTATTTGATTTATTAATCTTGGATACGTTAACAAGTACCACTTGATCAAATTTCTGGTACCATTACTTACGCGCTTGATTTTGTCTTATAAGGTTTAACCAACACACCTTTTTCTTTTAACTAGGCACAACAAATTACTTTATATACACTTCTTCTTCTAATTCACCTTTTAGAAATATTGCATTCATATCTATTTGATAAATTACTTGGCTATGAACCGAGTCAAGTGGAAAGAGTAGTTTGATTGTGACAACTATAATCATTATTAGTGTATATGTATCAAAATAATCAACATCTTACTTTTTTTCTAAAGCCTTTTGCAACTAGTTTGACTTTAAACTTATCAATGGTCCCATTTACCTTAACTTTCCTGTAAAAAATCCATTTACATCTAATTGAATTTGTGTCAAATGTGAGGTTCACTAATTTTCATGTTTTGTTACTCATAATTTAATCTATTTCTTCATTTATATTTTTTTCAAAATACGACATCTTGTAATTTTATGGCTTGATTAAATGTCTTGAGATCATCTTTAAGATTAAAGTAATATAGAATTTGGATTACTCACTTATTCTCTTATTCTTTTTATGAAAAAAGTAAAGTGCAAAACTAAAAAATATTTTTTTTGGCCAATGCATCATTTTCCTTATTAGGAATTTTTTTATTTTAAAATTTTTAAAATAAATATGAACCTATTTTTATTAAAAATAACATCCCTCAATTATATAATTGTGTCAATAGACATAGAGTTATTAAACTGTATAATTATGAATCAATAGGTCTTGCTATTGTGAGTATATCTCAAGAAGATATACTTAATTTCTCTTTTACCCAATTCTTTTCCTTTTGAGTTTAGGAATTTGAATAATTACTATACAATTTTAAATTCTCAAGTAATTAAGGTTTGATTTCTTTTTATTTCAAAACTCATATTGGGTTATTTTTATGCCTTTTTGTTGGGAACTCTATTCAAAAATAAGGCATGCTATAAGCAATGCTTCACCCTAAAATCTATGGCTTACGCTAGAATTTAACGACATAATATTAATCATTTTCATTAATGTTCGACTTTTTTGTTTTAGAAACATTATCCTGTTTTGTTGTGTAAGAAACAGTTGTTTGATAATTTATTCACATGAACTTAAAGAATGCACTGCTATAATATTCCTCTCATTTATCAAATCGGAAATATTTAATAACAGATTCATATTACAACTAAATTTCAAATTTATAAATTTTTGAATTTTTTAAGAACTATATTTTTTTTTGTATGTATTAATAAACATAACAAAATTTAAAGTAATCATTAATAAATGTCACAAAATATTTCTTTCCTCTCAGTGTCAGTGTGTTATGCAAATCAAACGTATCATTATGAATTATTTCTAATATATTTAAAGATCTTTGAATGCTTGAAAATGTACTTCTAGTTATTTATGTTAATATACATGTTGTGCATTTATATATTTCAATGCATCAAAATATGACGATAATTTTAATTTAACCATCTCTTGTATTCTTTTTAAATTTATATAACCTAATTTATTATATTATAAAAAAAATACTTAACAGCATAAGCATAAATATTATCATTATTATTATGCATCAGTACTGAGTTTGAACATTTCATTACAAAGGTAAGCATTTCCTATAAACACACCCCCTTCTAAAAAAAATAAATTTATTAATCTCTAATACAAGTTTAAATAGATATTTGTTTAAGAAAACCACCAAAAGCTAGAATTTTTCCAACTTCTAGAATATAAAATATATTCATAAAAGCAATGACTCTCCCATAAGTGAATTGCAATACTGCATCCTTACTTCCATAATGAGAACTACAATAGAATTTCTCATATACGTAACAATATCATTAATTATTGGTTTTAATCCTTTAACAAAAATTTTTCTCTTACAAATATGTTGGATAGCCTTAGAATCAATCCACCAAGACTTAGTAACCATTTTTTCATTTGTTAGTTTGGCAAAAACTTATCTTTTTTCTTTTTCAAAAAGATGACATTTAAATTTAGAATGTCATTTCTTTTAATAAAAATGACATTTGTTTTTTTTTTTTTTTTTTACCTTTTATATTACTTTTTGTCAACATTGGATTGACTTTTCCTTTTATTAAAGAACTTGCTTAATTATCCTTCCTTGATTATATGTATTTTTGAAACATGAGAGACTTAATATTTGTTTTTTTCTTGCATGCGAAACTTTTCTCTTACATAAATGTGATTAACAACCTTTTTTAAGCAAAATATCTTATGTTTTATGCTTTGGATTGCTCTTGAAATCTTTTCATAAAGAAGACAAGTTGTGTATTATTGAACTCACAATAATAGTTTCATCCATAGGTATTTTGTATTATGAAAGTGATTAACCATTCTTTCAATTTCACTTTTTCCATTACTAGTTAACTATTAGTGATCTTATAATTATTAAATTTAAAAATAAAAGAATTTCTTACTCATTACAACCTTTTTCATATATTTTGTCTCTAATTTCTTTGCAGTTTAAAAAATTATAGGATACGTCAAATAATGAATTGCTTATTACATTTAAGATATGTTCTTTATATATCTTATCATCAAATTTAAATTTTTGTCTTATCCTAGTATTAGCAATAGACTTATTTTCTAACTCTTTTAGTTTTGTAATATTTAGAACATATGGTACTTATAATGACATTAACATAATATGAACCCTTTTTCATTAACGTATAAAATTTCTCCATTAAACCTATCCAATTTCACGAAAATTAAAAAACTAACTCCTTTAATGTTCTAGCCATAGCATGAAAATTTTGCTTTAAAATTATAGAATAAATTATGGGCTATATTAAAAATTGAAAGAAAATTACATCAAGTTATGTATTCAATGCCGCTTTCATTAAGACAAAATTCACCCTCACTAATTTGTAATAGAGGTTCATCTAAATTTCTCTCATAGGAGGATAAAATGAAATACATCTAATTAGACATTACATTACTAAAATTAAACTCTAGAGAAATTGGTGTATTTTTGGAATTGCTTCTTAAAATGTGTATAATATTTCTACAAGAATATTTATTATAGATAAAAAAAATCTATAATGAAATAATGAAGAAACTTAGCGGAAAAAAAAAAGAAATTTTCATATGTTAAATAAATGTTGAACCATCGGTATTTATAAAAATAGTGATGACTTTTAATTAATAGGTATATTTAGTTTAGTGGTTAAGAACTTGACTATTAAATAAACAATTATGAGTTTAAATACTAAAAGGTGTAACTTTTCATAATTTTTATTATTTATTTTAAGATACACAGTTTTAGTTATTTATTTTTTATTACATCTATTGATCAATGGATATAACAAATAACTTTTAAGGTAGTTAAATTAGTAGTTATGCGGTTTTGCACCTAAGCACACAATGCATATGAGTTCACAACCTAAGTGATATAATCTTTTATAATTGTATTTTGATTTTGAAAATGTCCAACGAATTCCTAAAGAAGTTTACGATAACTTTAGGTATTAAAGATAATTGAAAAGCTATTCCATTAAAAATGGTCATCCTTCTTGCCCACTAATTGATTCTACCTTACATGCGCTTGGAAAATGGGTCCAAAACCAACAAATTTATGCCACTATACTCAAGTCATATTGTGTCACAAAATCTATTACCTAACCATCAATGATATTACTAAGAGTTAAACGATCATTCGAATAAGTTTTTTTTTGTGGGTTGATATTTTACGTTGATCTAGTCGACGTACCCACAAGACAGCAATCATATCGTCATCTTGGAGCGCTTCTTCACCGTCCAAGGAGAGCAACACGTCAACAAAATCACCATCGCTATCTGCAGACTCATTTCTTGAGCTGCTGCGCCTACTTCGGTGCTCTTCAATGATGCATCCAACGAATTTCTTGACTCGGGGAACGAGCTTCAAGCAACGCTCATTTATGTGCGATGCATCATAGAAGTAGCTTAGCCATGGAAAACGATCACTCCAATTGATAGCACCCAACAGCTCGATCCCTTCCCTCACCATTTCCTTGAGCGAATCTCTTGCCAAACACGCTTCCCATGATGTTGTTTAAGGAAGCAATTTGAAGGTGATTCTTTAACGACACGAAGCCCTTCTGTTTCTGCTAGTTCGATATGTTGCTCAGTAGGTGGGCGCACTCCAGCTGGCACTTACTCTCGTGCGCTGAGATGCAAACTGATAAATAAATACGTGAAATTGTACTTGTAAAATATCTAAAGTTTTGTACAAAAAGTATATTCATTGAAGAAACTATAATTAACCTACTGACTGAACAATTGAGTTTATCGAATTAAAAGAAAATATCGAATAAAATTAGGAGATACTCCCATAAAAATAGACATGTAGAATGAAATTAGAAAATATTCTTAATGAAATTGGACAATATGTTTGCTTGATAAAAAAAGTAGGATAAATAAAATTCATTAATTAAATAAAAGATAGTTGATTTTCATAATTCAATAAGTACATTGGTGTATAAAAGTGAGCATTCGTGAATACGCCCAAAATGTTAATATGTGGGGTGCCCAAAACAATATATAGTATTATTAAGTGAAATGATGCTGAAAATGAAAAATAAAATGTGGGGGAGTGCGAGTAGAAATGTCACCATGATGAGAAACGAAACGAAGTACATAAAACAAAACGAGGTAAACAAAGCCGGGTCAACAACAGATGTAACCGTGACTCGTCGGCCTGCCTCACTGACGACACACCTAAGGGCATGCTCTTATTTTTCTTCCGATCTCTAGCAACTCGTACGGTCACACACCGAACGAGTAAAGAAAATTTACAAATCAAGGGGAACAACAAGTTGTCAATGAACTGGCTGAGCCACGGCATGCAGAGGATGCTTCATCTCACAAGACAGTTTCAGGAGCTCACTGAGATCAACCGGCCGGGGTGCATGTTGATCCCATTTGAAATGGCTCACCAGCTGGGCCACCCAATTTGTGACAGTGACGAGCCCTAGGCTACGGCCGGGACACACCCGTCGCCCCGCTCCAAACGGTGCAAGCCTAAGATCACAGCCCCTGACGTCCACGTCTTCCTCCAGGAACCTCTCTGGCCTGAACTCAAGTGGGTTCGCCCACACTTTGGGGTCATGCGTGATGGCCCACATGTTGACCATGGCAGTGGTGTGCGCCGGGACGATCATGCCGTTGCTGAGCTCGACGTCTGATGTGGACAATCTCGCCCACGACAAGAGTGGGCCAGGGGGGTGGATTCTGAGTGTCTCTTTCACCACAGCCTGCAGATAGGGCAACTTTGCCAATCCAGCGTCTGTCAACTTCCCACCCTGGGCAGCCACGTCTGCAATCTCTGCTCTCACCTTCTCTTGAACCCGTGGGTGCAACACCAATTCCGCCATAACCCACTCGGTTAATAGTGCAGTAGTATCGGTTCCTCTAAAGATCATTTCCTGCCATTAATAATGATAATAAATTAATAAGGCACAATAACAATAATAAAAAAATGTACCCAAGTAATAATTAACAAATAATGTAAAATATGACTCCACAAAATTATTTATTAAACAAAATAATATTTTTACAAAAATAAATATTTTATAATATTTTATCGATAAAAAAATCATTTCAAAAAAAAAAAAAGTATTCTAACATTTTTTTTTTTTTTTTTGAATTGTTATTTTACGATTGATCTAATCGACATACCCACAAGACAGCAATCATATCCTCGTCTTGGAGCACTTCTTCACCGTCCAAAGAGAGCAACACGTCAACAAAATCACCATCGATATCTGCAGACTCCTTTCTTGAGCTGCTGCGTTCACTTCGATGCTCCTCAATGATGCGTCCAACGAATTTCTTGACTCGGGGAACGAGCTTGGAGCAACGCTCATTTACGTGCGATGGATCATACAAGTAGCTCAGCCATGGCAAATGATCACTCCAATTGAAAGCACCCAACAGCTCAAACCCTTCACTCACCATTTCCTTCAGCTCCTCAAGCTCCTCGCCTTCAGCGAATCTCTTGCCAAACACGCTTCCCATGATGTTGTTTAAGGAAGCCATTTGAAGGTGATTCCTTAACGACACGAATCCCTTCTGTTTCTGCTCGTTCGCTATGTTGCTCAGCAGGTGGGCGCACTCCAGCTGGCGCTTACTCTCGTGCGCTGAGATGCGCCGAGGTGCAAACAAGTGAGAAGAAGAAAATTTTTTCTGAGCAGCCTCCAGTAGGTCCCGTTCGGCGCAAAGCCCATCGCTCGACCGAACATGAGGCTCTTTGCTGATTGCTTAACGGGGCGATCGGCGAAGTGGGGAGACGTCAGGATTTCTCGGGCAGTGTGAGGTTCAGAAGCCACGACAAGGGGGGTGGAGCCGAGGCTGAACGCCATGAGAGAAGTGTCTGCTCGGCTCCAAGCCATGGAAGCTAAAGTGCGATGGGCCAAGCCGCGGCTCAAAGTAAGAAGATTGCCAAAAATGGGCAGACCTCGAGGTCCAGGGATCGGGACACGGCCCCGTTGGTTTCTCCCATTTTTCCAAGCAGTCCCGCCAGAAGAAAAAATCCACGTGAGGATTGCGAGAGACACAAAGGCAACAGCGAGATAAAACAAAACATCACCGCTCGAAAGGACTTTAGACCCAAGAAACGCTGGTAGTGTAAAGATCCACCACTCTGCGTTCTTGCCTTGGTACTCCATGGTTTTTCAATTCCAAATAGAGAACTGAAAAACACGTAAAGCAGCCTAAGGATCTTGTAATGAGACAAGGAGAAGATTTCTAAATTGCTCACTTGATAGAGGACCCAAGTGGCAGGGATATATATATATATATATATATAGGGGTAGGGCGGTTGGCCTGCAGCCTCCTCCTCTCTTTCTTTTTTCCCGTGAAGAGGAGCGTTGATCGCTCAGAGTTCTATTACATATCTACCTACGCTGTCAAACTTTTAATACTTTGATTTTTGATATTATTATTAGTGTTTAATAATTAAATGCAAAATTTAAATTTTATTAATAAAAAAATAACATAATAATAACGAAAAAAATATGTATATACAAATAATCTAAATATAAAGTCCTATTTATTAATTATAAATAAATTGAGCAATTCAATTTTATATAATAATAAATTTTTAATTTTCTTAATTGTTAAAATCATAGTAAATTAAATTTGATTAAAATAATTTTTATTTTATTATTTATTAATTGTTAATCTGCGAAATCCGCCCTCGAAAGGTATGCGTATTATTGTCCCAAAAATTTTATCCCGATGATGAGATGCGTGCCATTCTTCGGGGTAACAATAGATTTTACCTCATTGGCCGCCCATTCGGTTGCTGCCCGCCGCTAGAAAAGGGAATGTAATTATGTAAAAAAATAATAATAATAATAAGAAACTAAATTATTTTTTTTTTTCAAAAAGTTAATTTAAGTGCCCTTATCCTCCTTAAAACTGAAAAAATATACATAGATATATAATTGTTTTTTTTTGTTTCTTTTGAGACCTAAATAATTATTTTGTTAACATAGAATTACGCAAATGAAAACTCTAACACCCATTGAAAAAAAAAAAAAAAAGGAAAAAAGAGAATGAGGTGAAACAAAAATCACAACGCATACGCATACATGTTTACGAGACTAAGTTAGGAGATAAAGCGTGTCAAATTTTAATTACTTGTTTAACTCTTCATTAAATTAGTGAGAGGAAGCAATGATTAATTTGTTAATAAATCTCATAAATTTATTACACACAGATTGTTTTTACATTATAATATGATAAACTAAATTAATTACGCAAATGAAAACTCTAAAACCCACTGAAGAAAAAAAGAAAAAGAGAATAAGCTGAAACAAAAATCACAAGAGACCAAGTTAGGACATAAAGCGTATCAAATTTTAATTGTTTATTTAACTCTTCATTAAATTAGTGAGAGGAAACAATGATTAATTTGTTAATGAATCTCATGAATTTATTACACACTGACCGCTTTCACATTATAATATGATAAAGTAAATTAATTAGGCAAATGAAAACTCTAACACCCACTGGAAAAAAAAGAAAAAGAAAAAGAGAATATGGTGAAACAAAAATCACAACGCATACATGTTACGAGACCAAGTTAGGGCATAAAACGCATCAAATTTTAATTGCTTGTTTAACTCTTCATTAAATTAGTGAGGGGAAACAACGATTAATTTGTTAATAAATCTCATGAATCGAGTTCCCATTTTTACGTTACAATATCATCATAAACTAAATTAATTATTATATAAATTAATGAGATTTATTCAACCATGAAAGATATTCTCAAAAATAAATGTGATCCGTCTGGCTACAAAACCCGTGCACTATCCAATACTTTTAATAAAAAATTTTAATTTTACACACTCTATTTAGAATATAATAATAAATTATATTTTTATTCTTTGCATGTAATTAAGTACACTATAACAATTAATTTTCCCAACAAATAACACTTTTTATCTAGTTTTCATAAAATACGTTTGACATAGTTAAAAAGATTCTATTACAAATGACATAAATAGATGAAAACACCTTTGAATACATATAAAGTAAACATATGAACTTTAGAACATTAGAAATAGAAAATAAATTGAAACATATAAACACTTTCTATTTTTGTAAGTTAATATTCATTGTTTCTACTAAATTGTATTTAATAATTAATTAATTTTTTAAGTGTTTATGTATTTTAATGCAAAATATATTTTTTCATTAAATTTTTAATATGTATTGGTCAAAATTCTTATTTTGATATATTGATCAAAATACGAAAGAATTATGTGTAAAATTGAACAAAAGCATATTTAGAAATTTTAATTGTATATTTTATTAATCATCAAAACTTATTTTGAACTTAATCTCTTAAAACTTGAAGAATTTTTATTTTTGTACATTATTATTTTGAAAATAATTTAATTTATATGATTTAATTATTTAAAATATATTTAAACATTAGTATTTATCTTATCAAAATGATTAAAGTCCTCTTTTAAATTTGTCATAGAAAATATTGATTCTATTAATAAACAAAAGACATAATTATTGCTAAAAAAAAAAAAACAACCGTTGGACACTATACATTTTAGTGACCGTTCTTGTATGTGGCAAATACTTCTCCGACAAGAATCTTCACAATTTTTATGGTTGTAACCTTAACACTGTTCATCAACCATTTACCTACGGCTTTCAATTATAAACAACTTTGGAAGATTTCCCAACACTGGGGAAGAATCAAGGATGTTATTGTTTAAAATAGAGTAACCATGGTCGTGAAAAGATTGAGGTTTGTAAAATTTGACAATCAACAAGATGCAATAGGGGCAGTATAACAGTTGAATGGAGAGTGGTACAAAAGTCATTGATTTAGTGTACGAATTTCCAATTGTCCCGATTCTTAGCTCAAGGCTCAGTGGTAAGGATGGAGAAAGGCCATGTAGGAACGAAAAGGGTTTAAGGCATAAGGATAATGCCAAGGACCTAGGTGGTAGTGGGATTGGATGTAAGGTAGGCTTCATACATAGTCATGGCATTGACCTTAATAGTCTACAAAATGATGATAGAGGAAGTAGAGTTTTTGTTTTGGAGTTTGGTGGAATGACACGGCTGTTTAATTAAAAATGGTCGTTTGAGGGAACAATTGTGGAGAGGAGTTAGTTAGTTGATCAAGGTTAGGGTGCTGAGGGAGATCAGCGATGTGACTTACCTTTGATTCCAAAGAGGATATGCTTGATAAGTTAGACAAGGGAAGGTTAGCAATACCAGTTAATATGAGTGCTATTTCCAGGGTCTATTTTAAAAGCTAGTGTTGATTAGGGTGTGTGGGTGTCGATCGAAGGACTCTTTTTTCAAGTGTGGTTAAAAAGGTTTCTAATAAGACTGGGGGAAAAGTGGAGTAGGTTTATTAGAATGAATTCAAATTTATGCCATAGATGAAGATTGGATATATGCCAAATTTTGGTGTCAGCAAGGGCAAAGACCATAATTCTAACAATAAAGGTGGTCGAGCTCAACAGGAGGAGGTACACCTCGGTTTTCTAATAGAAGATTGTCTATGACAAATAGGTGGTTGAGGGGGAAGAAATACTAATGACTAACCTTGAATCGATAGCAATTGGTAATTAGCAATCAATGATCAAGGTGTGGCATGGCAAGGCAAGAGCATTATTGGTAATGTGTAGCAAAAGGGCCTTGAATAACTTATAGCCTTTTGATTAGCTTTGGGTTTGACTTTTCACTTGTGATAATTTTGATAATATGCATAATTAACATAAAAGGGTCAGGGAAGTCGCCCAAACAAAGAGTTGTACATAAGTGAGTTTGTCATATAAATTCTAATATTTTTTGTTTATTCAAGAAATCAAACTCTGAAACCCTGTAAATGCTGTTATGAGGCTAGTGCGGGGGAGATAAAGAGAGTAGATGTTGATTGTGGAATTAGTGGGGCAATGGGGGGGGGGGGGGGGGCTTGCTATTTATTTAAATGAATTGATCTTTTAGCTACAAAAATAAATTAGTGGCAAAATGTTTTATGGTGATGGTGGGGTGGTTAGTGTCAATAGATAGAATTATGGTATTGGTCAATATGTATGGGCCGAATTGTCGTTTTGAACAACAAGATTTTTTGAAGGAGTTGAGAGGAATGAAAAACAAATTTATTAGGTTGTGATATATAAGTTGCAATTTTAGCATGATGTTGACAAAGAATTAAATAATAAGATATATCGATGACAGATAGATTTTTGGTAGAAGCCAAATGGTTGCAAGTAGTACCAAATATGACACAATGGGACGTACAATATTCCTTTTCTAAATATTTTAACATCTATTTACAAACTTAAGATCATGATTGAGGGCTAATTCCTTTTTGGTATTTCAACTATTGGATGAATAATAAAAAGTTACAAAAAGATGTGAAGGTTATGTGGAATCAAACTCCTCATCATTGTAGTTTGGGTGGTAAAATGCTGACTGTAAAAAACTTTCTTCATCTTGATAACTTAAAAGGAGTTTCGATCGCAAGAGGAGTGTACGAGAAGCGCAATTAAAAATCAAGTAGTTAATTCTCAAACAAAAGACACAAGGACTATCAGAGATAGAGTGGGTCGATTTATGCAAAGTTTTTCTATTTTCTCTTTTTTGCTTTTGGTTTACACGCTTGAAAACCAAGCATGCGCGTATGTTTATATGCCAACATCATTTTATTCATCAATTGGTTGCGAGCATTTAACATCCCCATGAGGGTCCTTTATTCCTTCCATCCCTCCTTGTCTTCCTCTAGGTTTTCTTAATGGGCCTTTCCTATTAAGGGCTAAGGGCTTTGAGTGCCTGTGATGCCTTATCCTCCTTGCACAGCCTCCCCTAACGCCTAATGAGCTAGTGAGCAGAGGACTTCGTGTGTGTTTTTATGTCTTTGTAACTTCCTACAATGTCCTTTGCTTGCCATGCCCTAGTACTCAGAACTCGCTTGCTCCTTTCCTCGACAACCTAATAGGAGAGCTGTGCCTATGGTTCGCTTGTAAATCAAACCTTCTAGACATGCACGAAGGCAAAATTCTATAGAAAAAAAATTGTAGGTTATGTTAAAAATTAAAATAAAATTATTTTTGTTAATTTATAATAAAATAAAATATATTTGATTAAATGTTGAATTATGAAAATTAATATCTCAAAAAATTATTATATTTTTAAAATTACTTACCAAAATATTTATAATATTTCTTCAATAATACGATAGCTAAAAAGACATTTAATAGAATAATAGAGAAATTTAGATAAGAAAAGAAACTTTTATATGTTAACCAAATACCAAATTCTCATCATTTATAGATGTAATAGTAATTTTTAACTAATATGTACCTTTAGTCTAGTGATTAAAAATCCGATCATTAAAAGAATAGTCATGACATGCAAGAAATAAGTATTTGAGGTAATTAAATTAGCAGTTATGTGGTTTTGTAACTTACCTGGGTTCAAAATCTAAGCGATAACATTTTTCGTAATTTAGTTTTTATTTTGATTTTTCAAGATTTTGATTCCAATGATGACATTTATCTTATTCATGTCTTTTATATTGAAATTACTAGACAAAAACATTTTGATAACTTCAACTTGTTATACGTCGGTCCCAAAAATTGGCATGTCATCACATATAAAAAGATAATAACACCTTTTCCTTCTTTAAACTTGATATAAAAACATATTATTTGATTTATTAATCTTGGATACGTTAACAAGTACCACTTGATCAAATTTCTGGTACCATTACTTACGCGCTTGATTTTGTCTTATAAGGTTTAACCAACACACCTTTTTCTTTTAACTAGGCACAACAAATTACTTTTATATACACTTCTTCTTCTAATTCGCCATTTAGAAATATTGCATTCACATCTATTTGATAAATTACTTGGCTATGAACCGAGTCAAGTGGAAAGAGTAGTTTGATTGTGACAACTATAATCATTATTAGTGTATATGTATCAAAATAATCAACATCTTACTTTTTTTCTAAAGCCTTTTGCAACTAGTTTGACTTTAAACTTATCAATGGTCCCATTTACCTTAACTTTCCTGTAAAAAATCCATTTACATCTAATTGAATTTGTGTCAAATGTGAGGTTCACTAATTTTCATGTTTTGTTACTCATAATTTAATCTATTTCATCATTTATGTTCTTTTCAAATACGACATCTTGTAATTTTATGGCTTGATCAAATGTCTTGAGATCATCTTTAAGATTAAAGTAATATAGAATTTGGATTACTCACTTATTCTCTTATTCTTTTTATGAAAAACGTAAAGTGCAAAACTAAAAAATATTTTTTTGGCCAATGCATCATTTTCCTTATTAGGAATTTTTTTTTATTTTAAAATTTTTAAAATAAATATGAACCTATTTTTATTAAAAATAACATCCCTCAATTATATAATTGTGTCAATAGACATAGAGTTATTAAACTGTATAATTATGAATCAATAGGTCTTGCTATTGTGAGTATATCTCAAGAAGATATACTTAATTTCTCTTTTACCCAATTCTTTTCCTTTTGAGTTTAGGAATTTGAATAATTACTATACAATTTTAAATTCTCAAGTAATTAAGGTTTGATTTCTTTTTATTTCAAAACTCATATTGGGTTATTTTATGCCTTTTTGTTGGAACTCTATTCAAAATAAGGCATGCTATAAGCAATGCTTCACCCTAAAATCTATGGCTTACGCTAGAATTTAACGACATAATATTAATCATTTTCATTAATGTTCGACTTTTTTGTTTAGAAACATTATCCTGTTTTGTTGTGTAAGAAACAGTTGTTTGATAATTTATTCACATGAACTTAAAGAATGCACTGCTATAATATTCCTCTCATTTATCAAATCGGAAATATTTAATAACAGATTCATATTACAACTAAATTTCAAATTTATAAATTTTTGAATTTTTTAAGAACTATATTTTTTGTATGTATTAATAAACATAACAAAATTTAAAGTAATCATTAATAAATGTCACAAAATATTTCTTTCCTCTCAGTGTCAGTGTGTTATGCAAATCAAACGTATCATTATGAATTATTTCTAATATATTTAAAGATCTTTGAATGCTTGAAAATGTACTTCTAGTTATTTATGTTAATATACATGTTGTGCATTTATATTTCAATGCATCAAAATATGACGATAATTTTAATTTAACCATCTCTTGTATTCTTTTTAAATTTATATAACCTAATTTATTATATTATTAAAAAAAATACTTAACAGCATAAGCATAAATATTATCATTATTATTATGCATCAGTACTGAGTTTGAACATTTCATTACAAAGGTAAGCATTTCCTATAAACACACCCCCTTCTAAAAAAATAAAGTTATTAATCTCTCTAATACAAGTTTTTAAATAGATATTTGTTTAAGAAAACCACCAAAAGCTAGAATTTTTCCAACTTCTAGAATATAAAATATATTCATAAAAGCAATGACTCTCCCATAAGTGAATTGCAATACTGCATCCTTACTTCCATAATGAGAACTACAATAGAATTTCTCATATACGTAACAATATCATTAATTATTGGTTTTAATCCTTTAACAAAAATTTTTCTCTTACAAATATGTTGGATAGCCTTAGAATCAATCCACCAAGACTTAGTAACCATTTTTTCATTTGTTAGTTTGGCAAAAACTTATCTTTTTTCTTTTTCAAAAAGATGACATTTAAATTTAGAATGTCATTTCTTTTAATAAAAATGACATTTGTCCTTTTTTTTTTTTTTTTACCTTTTATATTACTTTTTGTCAACATTGGATTGACTTTTCCTTTTATTAAAGAACTTGCTTAATTATCCTTCCTTGATTATATGTATTTTTGAAACATGAGAGACTTAATATTTGTTTTTTTCTTGCATGCGAAACTTTTCTCTTACATAAATGTGATTAACAACCTTTTTTAAGCAAAATATCTTATGTTTTATGCTTTGGATTGCTCTTGAAATCTTTTCATAAAGAAGACAAGTTGTGTATTATTGAACTCACAATAATAGTTTCATCCATAGGTATTTTGTATTATGAAAGTGATTAACCATTCTTTCAATTTCACTTTTTCCATTACTAGTTAACTATTAGTGATCTTATAATTATTAAATTTAAAAATAAAGAATTTCTTACTCATTACAACCTTTTCATATATTTTGTCTCTAATTTCTTTGCAGTTTAAAAATTATAGGATACGTCAAATAATGAATTGCTTATTACATTTAAGATATGTTCTTTATATATCTTATCATCAAATTTAAATTTTTGTCTTATCCTAGTATTAGCAATAGACTTATTTTCTAACTCTTTTAGTTTTGTAATATTTAGAACATATGGTACTTATAATGATGACATTAACATAATATGAACCCTTTTTCATTAACGTATAAAATTTCTCCATTAAACCTATCCAATTTCACGAAATTTAAAACTAACTCCTTTAATGTTCTAGCCATAGCATGAAAATTTTGCTTTAAAATTATAGAATAAATTATGGGCTATATTAAAAATTGAAAGAAAATTACATCAAGTTATGTATTCAATGCCGCTTTCATTAAGACAAAATTCACCCTCACTAATTTGTAATAGAGGTTCATCTAAATTCTCTCATAGGATAAAATGAAATACATCTAATTAGACATTACATTACTAAAATTAAACTCTAGAGAAATTGGTGTATTTTTGGAATTGCTTCTTAAAATGTGTATAATATTTCTACAAGAATATTTATTATAGATAAAAAAAAATCTATAATGAAATAATGAAGAAACTTAGCGGAAAAAAAAAAGAAATTTTCATATGTTAAATAAATGTTGAACCATCGGTATTTATAAAAATAGTGATGACTTTTAATTAATAGGTATATTTAGTTTAGTGGTTAAGAACTTGACTATTAAATAAACAATTATGAGTTTAAATACTAAAAGGTGTAACTTTTCATAATTTTCTATTATTTATTTTAAGATACACAGTTTTAGTTATTTATTTTTTATTACATCTATTGATCAATGGATATAACAAATAACTTTTAAGGTAGTTAAATTAGTAGTTATGCGGTTTTGCACCTAAGCACACAATGCATATGAGTTCACAACCTAAGTGATATAATCTTTTATAATTGTATTTTGATTTTGAAAATGTCCAACGAATTCCTAAAGAAGTTTACGATAACTTTAGGTATTAAAGATAATTGAAAAGCTATTCCATTAAAAATGGTCATCCTTCTTGCCCACTAATTGATTCTACCTTACATGCGCTTGGAAAATGGGTCCAAAACCAACAAATTTATGCCACTATACTCAAGTCATATTGTGTCACAAAATCTATTACCTAACCATCAATGATATTACTAAGAGTTAAACGATCATTCGAATAAGTTTTTTTTTGTGGGTTGATATTTTACGTTGATCTAGTCGACGTACCCACAAGACAGCAATCATATCGTCATCTTGGAGCGCTTCTTCACCGTCCAAGGAGAGCAACACGTCAACAAAATCACCATCGCTATCTGCAGACTCATTTCTTGAGCTGCTGCGCCTACTTCGGTGCTCTTCAATGATGCATCCAACGAATTTCTTGACTCGGGGAACGAGCTTCAAGCAACGCTCATTTATGTGCGATGCATCATAGAAGTAGCTTAGCCATGGAAAACGATCACTCCAATTGATAGCACCCAACAGCTCGATCCCTTCCCTCACCATTTCCTTGAGCGAATCTCTTGCCAAACACGCTTCCCATGATGTTGTTTAAGGAAGCAATTTGAAGGTGATTCTTTAACGACACGAAGCCCTTCTGTTTCTGCTAGTTCGATATGTTGCTCAGTAGGTGGGCGCACTCCAGCAGCTGGCACTTACTCTCGTGCGCTGAGATGCAAACTGATAAATAAATACGTGAAATTGTACTTGTAAAATATCTAAAGTTTGTACAAAAGTATATTCATTGAAGAAACTATAATTAACCTACTGACTGAACAATTGAGTTTATCGAATTAAAAGAAAATATCGAATAAAATTAGGAGATACTCCCATAAAAATAGACATGTAGAATGAAATTAGAAAATATTCTTAATGAAATTGGACAATATGTTTGCTTGATAAAAAGTAGGATAAATAAAATTCATTAATTAAATAAAAGATAGTTGATTTTCATAATTCAATAAGTACATTGGTGTATAAAAGTGAGCATTCGTGAATACGCCCAAAATGTTAATATGTGGGGTGCCCAAAACAATATATAGTATTATTAAGTGAAATGATGCTGAAAATGAAAAATAAAATGTGGGGGAGTGCGAGTAGAAATGTCACCATGATGAGAAACGAAACGAAGTACATAAAACAAAACGAGGTAAACAAAGCCGGGTCAACAACAGATGTAACCGTGACTCGTCGGCGGCCTGCCTCACTGACGACACACCTAAGGGCATGCTCTTATTTTTCTTCCGATCTCTAGCAACTCGTACGGTCACACACCGAACGAGTAAAGAAAATTTACAAATCAAGGGGAACAACAAGTTGTCAATGAACTGGCTGAGCCACGGCATGCAGAGGATGCTTCATCTCACAAGACAGTTTCAGGAGCTCACTGAGATCAACCGGCCGGGGTGCATGTTGATCCCATTTGAAATGGCTCACCAGCTGGGCCACCCAATTTGTGACAGTGACGAGCCCTAGGCTACGGCCGGGACACACCCGTCGCCCCGCTCCAAACGGTGCAAGCCTAAGATCACAGCCCCTGACGTCCACGTCTTCCTCCAGGAACCTCTCTGGCCTGAACTCAAGTGGGTTCGCCCACACTTTGGGGTCATGCATGCGTGATGGCCCACATGTTGACCATGGCAGTGGTGTGCGCGCCGGGACGATCATGCCGTTGCTGAGCTCGACGTCTGATGTGGACAATCTCGCCCACGACAAGAGTGGGCCAGGGGGGTGGATTCTGAGTGTCTCTTTCACCACAGCCTGCAGATAGGGCAACTTTGCCAATCCAGCGTCTGTCAACTTCCCACCCTGGGCAGCCACGTCTGCAATCTCTGCTCTCACCTTCTCTTGAACCCGTGGGTGCAACACCAATTCCGCCATAACCCACTCGGTTAATAGTGCAGTAGTATCGGTTCCTCTAAAGATCATTTCCTGCCATTAATAATGATAATAAATTAATAAGGCACAATAACAATAATAAAAAAATGTACCCAAGTAATAATTAACAAATAATGTAAAATATGACTCCACAAAATTATTTATTAAACAAAATAATATTTTTACAAAAATAAATATTTATAATATTTTATTGATAAAAAAATCATTCAATAAAAAAAAAAAGTATTCTAACATTTTGGTTTTTTTTTTGAATTGTTATTTTACGATTGATCTAATCGACATACCCACAAGACAGCAATCATATCCTCGTCTTGGAGCACTTCTTCACCGTCCAAAGAGAGCAACACGTCAACAAAATCACCATCGATATCTGCAGACTCCTTTCTTGAGCTGCTGCGTTCACTTCGATGCTCCTCAATGATGCGTCCAACGAATTTCTTGACTCGGGGAACGAGCTTGGAGCAACGCTCATTTACGTGCGATGGATCATACAAGTAGCTCAGCCATGGCAAATGATCACTCCAATTGAAAGCACCCAACAGCTCAAACCCTTCACTCACCATTTCCTTCAGCTCCTCAAGCTCCTCGCCTTCAGCGAATCTCTTGCCAAACACGCTTCCCATGATGTTGTTTAAGGAAGCCATTTGAAGGTGATTCCTTAACGACACGAATCCCTTCTGTTTCTGCTCGTTCGCTATGTTGCTCAGCAGGTGGGCGCACTCCAGCTGGCGCTTACTCTCGTGCGCTGAGATGCGCCGAGGTGCAAACAAGTGAGAAGAAGAAATTTTTCTGAGAAGAAATTTTTCTGAGCAGCCTCCAGTAGGTCCCGTTCGGTGCAAAGCCCATCGCTCGACCGAACATGAGGCTCTTTGCTGATTGCTTAACGGGGCGATCGGCGAAGTGGGGAGACGTCAGGATTTCTCGGGCAGTGTGAGGTTCAGAAGCCACGACAAGGGGGGTGGAGCCGAGGCTGAACGCCATGAGAGAAGTGTCTGCTCGGCTCCAAGCCATGGAAGCTAAAGTGCGATGGGCCAAGCCGCGGCTCAAAGTAAGAAGATTGCCAAAAATGGGCAGACCTCGAGGTCCAGGGATCGGGACACGGCCCCGTTGGTTTTCTCCCATTTTTCCAAGCAGTCCCGCCAGAAAGAAAAAATCCACGTGAGGATTGCGAGAGACACAAAGGCAACAGCGAGATAAAACAAAACATCACCGCTCGAAAGGACTTTAGACCCAAGAAACGCTGGTAGTGTAAAGATCCACCACTCTGCGTTCTTGCCTTGGTACTCCATGGTTTTTCAATTCCAAATAGAGAACTGAAAAACACGTAAAGCAGCCTAAGGATCTTGTAATGAGACAAGGAGAAGATTTCTAAATTGCTCACTTGATAGAGGACCCAAGTGGCAGGGATATATATATATATATATATATAGGGGTAGGGCGGTTGGCCTGCAGCCTCCTCCTCTCTTTCTTTTTTCCCGTGAAGAGGAGCGTTGATCGCTCAGAGTTCTATTACATATCTACCTACGCTGTCAAACTTTTTTACTTTTAATACTTTGATTTTGATATTATTATTAGTGTTTAATAATTAAATGCAAAATTTAAATTTTATTAATAAAAAATAACATAATAATAACGAAAAAAATATGTATATACAAATAATCTAAATATAAAGTCCTATTTATTAATTATAAATAAATTGAGCAATTCAATTTTATATAATAATAAATTTTTAATTTTCTTAATTGTTAAAATCATAGTAAATTAAATTTTTGATTAAAAATAATTTTTATTTTATTATTTATTAATTGTTAATCTGCGAAATCCGCCCTCGAAAGGTATGCGTATTATTGTCCCAAAAATTTTATCCCGATGATGAGATGCGTGCCATTCTTCGGGGTAACAATAGATTTTACCTCATTGGCCGCCCATTCGGTTGCTGCCCGCCGCTAGAAAAGGGAATGTAATTATGTAAAATAATAATAATAATAAGAAACTAAATTATTTTTTTTTTCAAAAAGTTAATTTAAGTGCCCTTATCCTCCTTAAAACTGAAAAAATATATACATAGATATATAATTGTTTTTTTTTGTTTCTTTTGAGACCTAAATAATTATTTTGTTAACATAGAATTACGCAAATGAAAACTCTAACACCCATTGAAAAAAAAAAGGAAAAAGAGAATGAGGTGAAACAAAAATCACAACGCATACATGTTACGAGACTAAGTTAGGAGATAAAGCGTGTCAAATTTTAATTACTTGTTTAACTCTTCATTAAATTAGTGAGAGGAAGCAATGATTAATTTGTTAATAAATCTCATAAATTTATTACACACAGATTGTTTTTACATTATAATATGATAAACTAAATTAATTACGCAAATGAAAACTCTAAAACCCACTGAAGAAAAAAAGAAAAAGAGAATAAGCTGAAACAAAAATCACAAGAGACCAAGTTAGGACATAAAGCGTATCAAATTTTAATTGTTTATTTAACTCTTCATTAAATTAGTGAGAGGAAACAATGATTAATTTGTTAATGAATCTCATGAATTTATTACACACTGACCGCTTTCACATTATAATATGATAAAGTAAATTAATTAGGCAAATGAAAACTCTAACACCCACTGAAAAAAAAAAAAAAAAAAAGAAAAAGAGAATATGGTGAAACAAAAAATCACAACGCATACATGTTACGAGACCAAGTTAGGGCATAAAACGCATCAAATTTTAATTGCTTGTTTAACTCTTCATTAAATTAGTGAGGGGAAACAACGATTAATTTGTTAATAAATCTCATGAATCGAGTTCCCATTTTTACGTTACAATATCATAAACTAAATTAATTATTATATAAATTAATGAGATTTATTCAACCATGAAAGATATTCTCAAAAATAAATGTGATCCGTCTGGCTACAAAACCCGTGCACTATCCAATACTTTTAATAAAAAATTTTAATTTTACACACTCTATTTAGAATATAATAATAAATTATATTTTTATTCTTTGCATGTAATTAAGTACACTATAACAATTAATTTTCCCAACAAATAACACTTTTTATCTAGTTTTCATAAAATACGTTTGACATAGTTAAAAAGATTCTATTACAAATGACATAAATAGATGAAAACACCTTTGAATACATATAAAGTAAACATATGAACTTTAGAACATTAGAAATAGAAAATAAATTGAAACATATAAACACTTTCTATTTTTGTAAGTTAATATTCATTGTTTCTACTAAATTGTATTTAATAATTAATTAATTTTAAGTGTTTATGTATTTTAATGCAAAATATATTTTTTCATTAAATTTTTAATATGTATTGGTCAAAATTCTTATTTTGATATATTGATCAAAATACGAAAGAATTATGTGTAAAATTGAACAAAAGCATATTTAGAAATTTTAATTGTATATTTTATTAATCATCAAAACTTATTTTGAACTTAATCTCTTAAAACTTGAAGAATTTTTATTTTTGTACATTATTATTTTGAAAATAATTTAATTTATATGATTTAATTATTTAAAATATATTTAAACATTAGTATTTATCTTATCAAAATGATTAAAGTCCTCTTTTAAATTTGTCATAGAAAATATTGATTCTATTAATAAACAAAAGACATAATTATTGCTAAAAAAAAAAAAAACAACCGTTGGACACTATACATTTTTGTGACCGTTCTTGTATGTGGCAAATACTTCTCCGACAAGAATCTTCACAATTTTTATGGTTGTAACCTTAACACTGTTCATCAACCATTTACCTACGGCTTTCAATTATAAACAACTTTGGAAGATTTCCCAACACTGGGGAAGAATCAAGGATGTTATTGTTTAAAATAGAGTAACCATGGTCGTGAAAAGATTGAGGTTTGTAAAATTTGACAATCAACAAGATGCAATAGGGGCAGTATAACAGTTGAATGGAGAGTGGTACAAAAGTCATTGATTTAGTGTACGAATTTCCAATTGTCCCGATTCTTAGCTCAAGGCTCAGTGGTAAGGATGGAGAAAGGCCATGTAGGAACGAAAAGGGTTTAAGGCATAAGGATAATGCCAAGGACCTAGGTGGTAGTGGGATTGGATGTAAGGTAGGCTTCATACATAGTCATGGCATTGACCTTAATAGTCTACAAAATGATGATAGAGGAAGTAGAGTTTTTTTTGTTTGGAGTTTGGTGGAATGACACGGCTGTTTAAATCAAATGGTCGTTTGAGGGAACAATTGTGGAGAGGAGTTAGTTAGTTGATCAAGGTTAGGGTGCTGAGGGAGATCAGCGATGTGACTTACCTTTGATTCCAAAGAGGATATGCTTGATAAGTTAGACAAGGGAAGGTTAGCAATACCAGTTAATATGAGTGCTATTTCCAGGGTCTATTTTAAAAGCTAGTGTTGATTAGTGTGTGGGTGTCGATCGAAGGACTCTTTTTTCAAGTGTGGTTAAAAAGGTTTCTAATAAGACTGGGGGAAAAGTGGAGTAGGTTTATTAGAATGAATTCAAATTTATGCCATAGATGAAGATTGGATATATGCCAAATTTTTGTGTCAGCAAGGGCAAAGACCATAATTCTAACAATAAAGGTGGTCGAGCTCAACAGGAGGAGGTACACCTCGGTTTTCTAATAGAAGATTGTCTATGACAAATAGGTGGTTGAGGGGGAAGAAATACTAATGACTAACCTTGAATCGATAGCAATTGGTAATTAGCAATCAATGATCAAGGTGTGGCATGGCAAGGCAAGAGCATTATTGGTAATGTGTAGCAAAAGGGCCTTGAATAACTTATAGCCTTTTGATTAGCTTTGGGTTTGACTTTTCACTTGTGATAATTTTGATAATATGCATAATTAACATAAAAGGGTCAGGGAAGTCGCCCAAACAAAGAGTTGTACATAAGTGAGTTTGTCATATAAATTCTATATTTTTTTGTTTATTCAAGAAATCAAACTCTGAAACCCTGTAAATGCTGTTATGAGGCTAGTGCGGGGGAGATAAAGAGAGTAGATGTTGATTGTGGAATTAGTGGGGCAATTGGGGGGGGGGGGGGCTTGCTATTTATTTAAATGAATTGATCTTTTAGCTACAAAATAAATTAGTGGCAAAATGTTTTATGGTGATGGTGGGGTGGTTAGTGTCAATAGATAGAATTATGGTATTGGTCAATATGTATGGGCCGAATTGTCGTTTTGAACAACAAGATTTTTTGAAGGAGTTGAGAGGAATGAAAAACAAATTTATTAGGTTGTGATATATAAGTTGCAATTTTAGCATGATGTTGACAAAGAATTAAATAATAAGATATATCGATGACAGATAGATTTTTGGTAGAAGCCAAATGGTTGCAAGTAGTACCAAATATGACACAATGGGACGTACAATATTCCTTTTCTAAATATTTTAACATCTATTTACAAACTTAAGATCATGATTGAGGGCTAATTCCTTTTTGGTATTTCAACTATTGGATGAATAATAAAAAGTTACAAAAAGATGTGAAGGTTATGTGGAATCAAACTCCTCATCATTGTAGTTTGGGTGGTAAAATGCTGACTGTAAAAAACTTTCTTCATCTTGATAACTAAAAAAGGAGTTTCGATCGCAAGAGGAGTGTACGAGAAGCGCAATTAAAAATCAAGTAGTTAATTCTCAAACAAAAGACACAAGGACTATCAGAGATAGAGTGGGTCGATTTATGCAAAGTTTTTCTATTTTCTCTTTTTTGCTTTTGGTTTACACGCTTGAAAACCAAGCATGCGCGTATGTTTATATGCCAACATCATTTTATTCATCAATTGGTTGCGAGCATTTAACATCCCCATGAGGGTCCTTTATTCCTTCCATCCCTCCTTGTCTTCCTCTAGGTTTTCTTAATGGGCCTTTCCTATTAAGGGCTAAGGGCTTTGAGTGCCTGTGATGCCTTATCCTCCTTGCACAGCCTCCCCTAACGCCTAATGAGCTAGTGAGCAGAGGACTTCGTGTGTTTATGTCTTTGTAACTTCCTACAATGTCCTTTGCTTGCCATGCCCTAGTACTCAGAACTCGCTTGCTCCTTTCCTCGACAACCTAATAGGAGAGCTGTGCCTATGGTTCGCTTGTAAATCAAACCTTCTAGACATGCACGAAGGCAAAATTCTATAGAATAAAATTGTAGGTTATGTTAAAAATTAAAATAAAATTATTTTTGTTAATTTATAATAAAATAAAATATATATTTGATTAAATGTTGAATTATGAAAATTAATATCTCAAAAAATTATTATATTTTTAAAATTACTTACCAAAATATTTATAATATTTCTTCAATAATACGATAGCTAAAAAGATATTTAATAGAATAATAGAGAAATTTAGATAAGAAAAGAAACTTTTATATGTTAACCAAATACCAAATTCTCATCATTTATAGATGTAATAGTAATTTTTAACTAATATGTACCTTTAGTCTAGTGATTAAAAATCCGATCATTAAAAAAAGAATAGTCATGACATGCAAGAAATAAGTATTTGAGGTAATTAAATTAGCAGTTATGTGGTTTTGTAACTTACCTGGGTTCAAAATCTAAGCGATAACATTTTTCGTAATTTAGTTTTTATTTTGATTTTTCAAGATTTTGATTCCAATGATGACATTTATCTTTATTCATGTCTTTTATATTGAAATTACTAGACAAAAACATTTTGATAACTTCAACTTGTTATACGTCGGTCCCAAAAATTGGCATGTCATCACATATAAAAAGATAATAACACCTTTTCCTTCTTTAAACTTGATATAAACATATTATTTGATTTATTAATCTTGGATACGTTAACAAGTACCACTTGATCAAATTTCTGGTACCATTACTTACGCGCTTGATTTTGTCTTATAAGGTTTAACCAACACACCTTTTTCTTTTAACTAGGCACAACAAATTACTTTATATACACTTCTTCTTCTAATTCGCCATTTAGAAATATTGCATTCACATCTATTTGATAAATTACTTGGCTATGAACCGAGTCAAGTGGAAAGAGTAGTTTGATTGTGACAACTATAATCATTATTAGTGTATATGTATCAAAAATAATCAACATCTTACTTTTTTTCTAAAGCCTTTTGCAACTAGTTTGACTTTAAACTTATCAATGGTCCCATTTACCTTAACTTTCCTGTAAAAAATCCATTTACATCTAATTGAATTTGTGTCAAATGTGAGGTTCACTATTTTTTCATGTTTTGTTACTCATAATTTAATCTATTTCATCATTTATGTTCTTTTCAAAATACGACATCTTGTAATTTTATGGCTTGATCAAATGTCTTGAGATCATCTTTAAGATTAAAGTAATATAGAATTTGGATTACTCACTTATTCTCTTATTCTTTTTATGAAAAACGTAAAGTGCAAAACTAAAAAATATTTTTTTTGGCCAATGCATCATTTTCCTTATTAGGAATTTTTTTTTTATTTTAAAATTTTTTAAAATAAATATGAACCTATTTTTTATTAAAAAATAACATCCCTCAATTATATAATTGTGTCAATAGACATAGAGTTATTAAACTGTATAATTATGAATCAATAGGTCTTGCTATTGTGAGTATATCTCAAGAAGATATACTTAATTTCTCTTTTACCCAATTCTTTTCCTTTTGAGTTTAGGAATTTGAATAATTACTATACAATTTTAAATTCTCAAGTAATTAAGGTTTGATTTCTTTTTATTTTCAAAACTCATATTGGGTTATTTTATGCCTTTTTGTTGGAACTCTATTCAAAATAAGGCATGCTATAAGCAATGCTTCACCCTAAAATCTATGGCTTACGCTAGAATTTAACGACATAATATTAATCATTTTCATTAATGTTCGACTTTTTTGTTTAGAAACATTATCCTGTTTTGTTGTGTAAGAAACAGTTGTTTGATAATTTATTCACATGAACTTAAAGAATGCACTGCTATAATATTCCTCTCATTTATCAAATCGGAAATATTTAATAACAGATTCATATTACAACTAAATTTCAAATTTATAAATTTTTGAATTTTTTAAGAACTATATTTTTTTTGTATGTATTAATAAACATAACAAAATTTAAAGTAATCATTAATAAATGTCACAAAATATTTCTTTCCTCTCAGTGTCAGTGTGTTATGCAAATCAAACGTATCATTATGAATTATTTCTAATATATTTAAAGATCTTTGAATGCTTGAAAATGTACTTCTAGTTATTTATGTTAATATACATGTTGTGCATTTATATTTCAATGCATCAAAATATGACGATAATTTTAATTTAACCATCTCTTGTATTCTTTTTAAATTTATATAACCTAATTTATTATATTATTAAAAAAAATACTTAACAGCATAAGCATAAATATTATCATTATTATTATGCATCAGTACTGAGTTTGAACATTTCATTACAAAGGTAAGCATTTCCTATAAACACACCCCCTTCTAAAAAAATAAAGTTATTAATCTCTAATACAAGTTTAAATAGATATTTGTTTAAGAAAACCACCAAAAGCTAGAATTTTTCCAACTTCTAGAATATAAAATATATTCATAAAAGCAATGACTCTCCCATAAGTGAATTGCAATACTGCATCCTTACTTCCATAATGAGAACTACAATAGAATTTCTCATATACGTAACAATATCATTAATTATTGGTTTTAATCCTTTTTAAAAAATTTTTTTCTCTTACAAATATGTTGGATAGCCTTAGAATCAATCCACCAAGACTTAGTAACCATTTTTTCATTTGTTAGTTTGGCAAAAACTTATCTTTTTTCTTTTTCAAAAAGATGACATTTAAATTTAGAATGTCATTTCTTTTAATAAAAATGACATTTGTCCTTTTTTTTTTTTTTTTTTTTACCTTTTATATTACTTTTTGTCAACATTGGATTGACTTTTTTTCCTTTTATTAAAGAACTTGCTTAATTATCCTTCCTTGATTATATGTATTTTTGAAACATGAGAGACTTAATATTTGTTTTTTTCTTGCATGCGAAACTTTTCTCTTACATAAATGTGATTAACAACCTTTTTTAAGCAAAATATCTTATGTTTTATGCTTTGGATTGCTCTTGAAATCTTTTCATAAAGAAGACAAGTTGTGTATTATTGAACTCACAATAATAGTTTCATCCATAGGTATTTTGTATTATGAAAGTGATTAACCATTCTTTCAATTTCACTTTTTCCATTACTAGTTAACTATTAGTGATCTTATAATTATTAAATTTAAAAATAAAGAATTTCTTACTCATTACAACCTTTTCATATATTTTGTCTCTAATTTCTTTGCAGTTTAAAAATTATAGGATACGTCAAATAATGAATTGCTTATTACATTTAAGATATGTTCTTTATATATCTTATCATCAAATTTAAATTTTTGTCTTATCCTAGTATTAGCAATAGACTTATTTTCTAACTCTTTTAGTTTTGTAATATTTAGAACATATGGTACTTATAATGACATTAACATAATATGAACCCTTTTTCATTAACGTATAAAATTTCTCCATTAAACCTATCCAATTTCACGAAATTTAAAACTAACTCCTTTAATGTTCTAGCCATAGCATGAAAATTTTGCTTTAAAATTATAGAATAAATTATGGGCTATATTAAAAATTGAAAGAAAATTACATCAAGTTATGTATTCAATGCCGCTTTCATTAAGACAAAATTCACCCTCACTAATTTGTAATAGAGGTTCATCTAAATTCTCTCATAGGATAAAATGAAATACATCTAATTAGACATTACATTACTAAAATTAAACTCTAGAGAAATTGGTGTATTTTTGGAATTGCTTCTTAAAATGTGTATAATATTTCTACAAGAATATTTATTATAGATAAAAAAAAATCTATAATGAAATAATGAAGAAACTTAGCGGAAAAAAAAAAGAAATTTTCATATGTTAAATAAATGTTGAACCATCGGTATTTATAAAAATAGTGATGACTTTTAATTAATAGGTATATTTAGTTTAGTGGTTAAGAACTTGACTATTAAATAAACAATTATGAGTTTAAATACTAAAAGGTGTAACTTTTCATAATTTTCTATTATTTATTTTAAGATACACAGTTTTAGTTATTTATTTTTTATTACATCTATTGATCAATGGATATAACAAATAACTTTTAAGGTAGTTAAATTAGTAGTTATGCGGTTTTGCACCTAAGCACACAATGCATATGAGTTCACAACCTAAGTGATATAATCTTTTATAATTGTATTTTGATTTTGAAAATGTCCAACGAATTCCTAAAGAAGTTTACGATAACTTTAGGTATTAAAGATAATTGAAAAGCTATTCCATTAAAAATGGTCATCCTTCTTGCCCACTAATTGATTCTACCTTACATGCGCTTGGAAAATGGGTCCAAAACCAACAAATTTTATGCCACTATACTCAAGTCATATTGTGTCACAAAATCTATTACCTAACCATCAATGATATTACTAAGAGTTAAACGATCATTCGAATAAGTTTTTTTGTGGGTTGATATTTTACGTTGATCTAGTCGACGTACCCACAAGACAGCAATCATATCGTCATCTTGGAGCGCTTCTTCACCGTCCAAGGAGAGCAACACGTCAACAAAATCACCATCGCTATCTGCAGACTCATTTCTTGAGCTGCTGCGCCTACTTCGGTGCTCTTCAATGATGCATCCAACGAATTTCTTGACTCGGGGAACGAGCTTCAAGCAACGCTCATTTATGTGCGATGCATCATAGAAGTAGCTTAGCCATGGAAAACGATCACTCCAATTGATAGCACCCAACAGCTCGATCCCTTCCCTCACCATTTCCTTGAGCGAATCTCTTGCCAAACACGCTTCCCATGATGTTGTTTAAGGAAGCAATTTGAAGGTGATTCTTTAACGACACGAAGCCCTTCTGTTTCTGCTAGTTCGATATGTTGCTCAGTAGGTGGGCGCACTCCAGCTGGCACTTACTCTCGTGCGCTGAGATGCAAACTGATAAATAAATACGTGAAATTGTACTTGTAAAATATCTAAAGTTTGTACAAAAGTATATTCATTGAAGAAACTATAATTAACCTACTGACTGAACAATTGAGTTTATCGAATTAAAAGAAAATATCGAATAAAATTAGGAGATACTCCCATAAAAATAGACATGTAGAATGAAATTAGAAAATATTCTTAATGAAATTGGACAATATGTTTGCTTGATAAAAAGTAGGATAAATAAAATTCATTAATTAAATAAAAGATAGTTGATTTTCATAATTCAATAAGTACATTGGTGTATAAAAGTGAGCATTCGTGAATACGCCCAAAATGTTAATATGTGGGGTGCCCAAAACAATATATAGTATTATTAAGTGAAATGATGCTGAAAATGAAAAATAAAATGTGGGGGAGTGCGAGTAGAAATGTCACCATGATGAGAAACGAAACGAAGTACATAAAACAAAACGAGGTAAACAAAGCCGGGTCAACAACAGATGTAACCGTGACTCGTCGGCCTGCCTCACTGACGACACACCTAAGGGCATGCTCTTATTTTTCTTCCGATCTCTAGCAACTCGTACGGTCACACACCGAACGAGTAAAGAAAATTTACAAATCAAGGGGAACAACAAGTTGTCAATGAACTGGCTGAGCCACGCATGCATGCAGAGGATGCTTCATCTCACAAGACAGTTTCAGGAGCTCACTGAGATCAACCGGCCGGGGTGCATGTTGATCCCATTTGAAATGGCTCACCAGCTGGGCCACCCAATTTGTGACAGTGACGAGCCCTAGGCTACGGCCGGGGGACACACCCGTCGCCCCGCTCCAAACGGTGCAAGCCTAAGATCACAGCCCCTGACGTCCACGTCTTCCTCCAGGAACCTCTCTGGCCTGAACTCAAGTGGGTTCGCCCACACTTTGGGGTCATGCGTGATGGCCCACATGTTGACCATGGCAGTGGTGTGCGCCGGGACGATCATGCCGTTGCTGAGCTCGACGTCTGATGTGGACAATCTCGCCCACGACAAGAGTGGGCCAGGGGGGTGGATTCTGAGTGTCTCTTTCACCACAGCCTGCAGATAGGGCAACTTTGCCAATCCAGCGTCTGTCAACTTCCCACCCTGGGCAGCCACGTCTGCAATCTCTGCTCTCACCTTCTCTTGAACCCGTGGGTGCAACACCAATTCCGCCATAACCCACTCGGTTAATAGTGCAGTAGTATCGGTTCCTCTAAAGATCATTTCCTGCCATTAATAATGATAATAAATTAATAAGGCACAATAACAATAATAAAAAATGTACCCAAGTAATAATTAACAAATAATGTAAAATATGACTCCACAAAATTATTTATAAATAAAATAATATTTTTACAAAAATAAATATTTTATAATATTTTATTGATAAAAAAATCATTCAATAAAAAAAAAAAAAGTATTCTAACATTTTGGTTTTTTTTTTGAATTGTTATTTTACGATTGATCTAATCGACATACCCACAAGACAGCAATCATATCCTCGTCTTGGAGCACTTCTTCACCGTCCAAAGAGAGCAACACGTCAACAAAATCACCATCGATATCTGCAGACTCCTTTCTTGAGCTGCTGCGTTCACTTCGATGCTCTTCAATGATGCGTCCAACGAATTTCTTGACTCGGGGAACGAGCTTGGAGCAACGCTCATTTACGTGCGATGGATCATACAAGTAGCTCAGCCATGGCAAATGATCACTCCAATTGAAAGCACCCAACAGCTCAAACCCTTCACTCACCATTTCCTTCAGCTCCTCAAGCTCCTCGCCTTCAGCGAATCTCTTGCCAAACACGCTTCCCATGATGTTGTTTAAGGAAGCCATTTGAAGGTGATTCCTTAACGACACGAATCCCTTCTGTTTCTGCTCGTTCGCTATGTTGCTCAGCAGGTGGGCGCACTCCAGCTGGCGCTTACTCTCGTGCGCTGAGATGCGCCGAGGTGCAAACAAGTGAGAAGAAGAAATTTTTCTGAGCAGCCTCCAGTAGGTCCCGTTCGGCGCAAAGCCCATCGCTCGACCGAACATGAGGCTCTTTGCTGATTGCTTAACGGGGCGATCGGCGAAGTGGGGAGACGTCAGGATTTCTCGGGCAGTGTGAGGTTCAGAAGCCACGACAAGGGGGGTGGAGCCGAGGCTGAACGCCATGAGAGAAGTGTCTGCTCGGCTCCAAGCCATGGAAGCTAAAGTGCGATGGGCCAAGCCGCGGCTCAAAGTAAGAAGATTGCCAAAAATGGGCAGACCTCGAGGTCCAGGGATCGGGACACGGCCCCGTTGGTTTCTCCCATTTTTCCAAGCAGTCCCGCCAGAAGAAAAAATCCACGTGAGGATTGCGAGAGACACAAAGGCAACAGCGAGATAAAACAAAACATCACCGCTCGAAAGGACTTTAGACCCAAGAAACGCTGGTAGTGTAAAGATCCACCACTCTGCGTTCTTGCCTTGGTACTCCATGGTTTTTCAATTCCAAATAGAGAACTGAAAAACACGTAAAGCAGCCTAAGGATCTTGTAATGAGACAAGGAGAAGATTTCTAAATTGCTCACTTGATAGAGGACCCAAGTGGCAGGGATATATATCTTTTTTTCCCGTGAAGAGGAGCGTTGATCGCTCAGAGTTCTATTACATATCTACCTACGCTGTCAAACTTTTTAAATAACTTTGATTTTGATATTATTATTAGTGTTTAATAATTATATGCAAAATTTAAATTTTATTAGGTGCCTTAATAAAAAACATTAACATTAATAATAACGAAAA
>JBAPLH010000281.1:0-65248 GCA_037897445.1 Ceriops zippeliana
TCGGAAGACCTTGGCAGTTCGATGTGAATGCCCAACATGCAGGTAAAGAGAATGTTTACAGGCTAGAGAAGGAGGGTATGAAGCATACCTTATTACCTTTGAAGTTAGAGGGTTGCTCTAGAGCCCGCAAGGTAGAGGGACACTTTTTCTTAACTATTGCCCAGTCAAAGAAGGAGTTGGTTAAGGATTTGAAAGAGTCAAAGGTGACTCATGCACTCTTTGTTAAGAATATCATAGTTGTGGATGAAGATATGAGTGAAGGGGTTCTTGAAGCGATTAAGGGAGTGTTAGAAGAGTATAGAGATGTGGTTCCTGATGACCTACCTAAGGGATTACTACCCTTGAGGGATATTCAGCATCAAATAAACTTGGTACCTGAAGCATGTCTTCCAAATTTACCACACTATAGGATACGTCCTAAGGAAACTAAGATCCTACAGGAGAAAGTCCAAGAGTTGTTGGACAAGGGGTTCATTTGAGATAATATGAGTCCTTGTGCTGTACCAGCTTTATTAACACCTAAGAAAGATGGGAGCTGGAGAATGTGTGTTGATAGTAGGGCCATTAACAAGATCACCATCGGATACAAATTTCTTATACCACGATTGGATGACATGTTAGACAGATTGAGCGGGGCTAAGGTATTTTCCAAAATTGATTTGAGGAGTGGCTACCATCAAATCAGAGTTCGGCCTGAATATAAGTGGAAGATAGAATTCAAAATCAAAGAGAGATTGTATGAGTGGCTGGTAATGCCATTTGGCCTCAACAATGCACCCAGTACCTTCATGCACGTGATAAATTAGGTATTAAAACCCTTTAATGGTCACTTTGTAGTAGTATATTTTGATGATATACTAGTATTTAGTAAGTTAGAAAATGAGCATATTGAACACTTAAGGTGTGTCTTGGCTGTGTTGAGGGAGAATAAATTATTTGTTAATTTGAAAAAGTGTGTCTTCATGTCAAGGAAATTATTATTTCTGGGGTTTGTAGTTAATAATGAGGGTATCATGGTGGATAATGAAAATGTGAGGGCAATCAGGGAATGGCCTACTCCTAAAGTTGTTATTGAGTTAAGGAGTTTCCTAGGATTGGCCAGTTTTTATAAGCGATTTATAAGACATTTCAGTACAATTGTTGCTCCATTGACTGAGTGTCTGAAGAAAGGAAAATTTCAATGGGGTGAAGAGGCTGACACAAGATTTGTGAATATAAAGGAAAGGTTATGTAGGCCCCTGTATTGGCACTACCTGATTTTGATAAGCTATTCGAGGTTGACTGTGATACTAGTGGGGTAGGGATCGATGCAGTATTATCACAGGAGAAGAGACCAATAGCATTCTATAGTGAGAAGTTGTGTGAGGCCAGGAGGAATTGGTCAACTTATGATAAAGAATTCTATGTTGTTGTGAGAGCTCTGAGAGTAAGGGAACACTATTTAGTAGGAAAGGAATTCATTCTATACTCAGACTGTGTCACATTAAAACATCTAAGTGGTCAGACCAGGATAAGTAAAGATATGTATGCTAGGTGGATTCAATTCTTACATAGGTTTCTTTTTAGGCTAATGCATAAATCTGGTGTGCAAAACAAAGTGGCTGACGCTTTAAGTAGAAGGGGCTGATTTGTTATTCACCTTAAGTGCTGAGGTTGTGGGCTTTGAAAGAATAAAAGTGTTGTACGAAGATGATGGTGATTTCAAGGAGATTTGGAGGAAGTGTACTATTAAAGAGCCTTGTGATGATTATCATATTCATAAGGGGTATTTAACGAAGGGAAATCAATTGTGCATTCCTAAGTCCTCCTTAAAGGAGAAGTTAATTAGTGACCTTCATAAAGGAGGTTTAGCAGGACATTTGGGTCAAGATAAGACCTTAGCTGCTGTGACAGAAAGGTATTTCTGGCCTCGACTAAGAAGGGATGTTGGTAGGATTGTAGAGAGATGCTACATCTATCAGACTTCCAAAGGGCAATCTTAAAACAGTGGGTTATACACTCCATTACCAGTACCTGGTAACATCTAGGAAGACTTGTCAATGGATTTTGTCCTGGGTTTACCTCATACCCAACGAGGTGCTAACTTTGTGTTTATTGTTGTTGACAGATTTTCTAAGATGGCTCATTTTATTCCATGTAGAAAAACTGCAGATGCACAATCCATTGCCAAGTTGTTTTTAAAAGAAGTGGTGCGCTTACATAGTGTTCCAAGGTCCATTACTTCTGACAAGGATAACAAGTTTCTTAGTCACTTTTGGCAAACGTTGTGGTTCCTATTTGATTCTTCGTTAAACTTTAGTAGCACAGCTCATCCACAGACTGATGGGCAGACTAAAGTGACCAACAAAACACTGGGAAATCTGATTAGGAGCATCTATGGTAACAAGCCAAGATAGTGGGATCAAGCATTGGCCCAAGCTGAATTTGCCTATAATAGTTCTGTTCATAGAACTATTGGGAGATCACCCTTTTCAGTGGTTTACACCAAAACGCCACAACATGCCCTGGATTTGTTGAAGTTACCCAAGGGGGGTAGAGGTTAGCATAGCAACTAAAAACATGGCAAAGCAGTGTCAAACTATCACTGAAGAGGTAAAAAGGAAAATTGAGAGGGCAAATGTGAAATACAAGGCAGCTACTAATAAATACAAGAAGGAGAAACTGTTTAAGGTTGGTGATCAAGTGATGGTGTACCTGAGGAAGGAACGCTTTCCTGTGGGCAAGTATAGCAAATTACAGCCAAAGAAGTATGGTCCTTATGAAGTTGTAAAAATCAACGACAATGCTTATATTGTCAAGCTTCCTGATGATATGAATATCTCCCAGACATTCAATGTAGCTGATTTATCTCTTTTCTATCCAGATGATATGCCTTTATATTCTGAAGAGAACTCGGGGTCGAGTTCTACTCTAGTGGGAGAGAATGATGAGGACCAGATAGCCGAGGAGTATATGGACAAGCGAGAAAAGGATAAGAAGTTGCGAAAGGCTTCAAAGTAGGGTCCAAGCTGAAGGATTTTTTTGTAATTTTAATTAAATTTTAGGAAAAGGAGTTTTCGTAATTTTAGTACATTTTTATGCACTATATATGTTTTAGGGTTTCTTAGTGAGAGGTAGAACGTATTACACTTTACCCTAATTAAAAGAACTTTTCTCTAAGGCAGCTTGTGCCTTTTGTTCTTCGGAATTCAATCGTTGTTATTGATTTCCTGTTGTTGATTACACTTTCTCGGTGCGTCAAAAAGGCTCTTCTTTTTGTTCCAAAGACAATTTTTAATGCAATGACCATGAAATTATCTATTGTGTCTTTCTTAACAACTATATTCATTGTGAAAATAATGTCGATGAACCATCTATACCATGAATTCATTCAATTCTAACAAACAATAAAGTTCTTGATCTTGAATTGCATTTCTTATTAATATTAATTGGCTAAATTGCAAAACAAAGTGTTCCTCTCATCATTTCTGGTTAACAGGGCTTCTCTTTTGGTTTTAAACACACTTTTTGATACAATGATAATGAAATTAACATTTGTTACTAAACTACCTAGAATTTTAATTAAAATATACATGTCTAATCTCCATTGAAACTCTTAATGTATTTACTTCCATCAACCAAAGGTATCCTTCAACTTAGTTTACATTGTACTAATATTAAATAGTTTAATTTCTAAATAATGGGACTTCCAATCCACCTTAAGCTAATTAAGCTTGTCATTTTGTTCCAAACACTATTTTTATGCAATGACCGTGAAATTACCTTTTGTGTCTTTCATAACTACTATATTCATTGTGAAAACAATGTCCATAAACCCTTAATACCATGAATTCATCCAATTCCAATAAACAATGGAGTTTTTGACCTTGAATTGCATTTATTTGATATTAATCAGTTAAATTTGAAAAAAAAGGAGTCTCTCCCATCATTTCTGGTCAGCGAGGCTCCTCTTTTGGTTCCCAACACACTTTTTAATATAGTAATCATGAAATTAACACTTGTGGCTAAACTACTGATTATATTAATTAAAATAAACAATTCTAAGCACCATTAAAATTCTAAATGTGATTACTTCCATCATCCAAACGAGTCATTCACCTTGGTTTGCATTCCGCATTAATGTTAAGTGGTTTAATTCCTAAATAATGGGACCATCAATTAGCATGAAATTAAAAAGGCTCCTCCTTTTGTTCCAAAGAATATTTTTCATGCAATGACTATGAAATTATCTATTGTGTCTTTCTTAACAACTATATTCATTGTCAAAACAATGTCCATGAACTATGCATACCTCCATGAACTATGTATACCATGAATTCATTCAATTCTAACAAACAATAGGGTCCTTAATCTTGAATTGCATTTCATATTAATATTAATTGGATGATTTGCAAAATAAAGGGTCCCTCCCATCATTTCTGGTTAATAGGGCTTCCCTTTTGATTCTAAATACATTTTTTGATACAATGATAATGAAATTAACATTTGGTACTAAACTACCTAAAATATTAATTAAAATAAACATTTCTAATTTCCATTGAAACTCTTAATGTATTTACTTCCATCAACTAATGAATTGCTTCATCTTAGTTTGTATTTTGTACTAATGTTAACTGATTGAATTCCTAAATAATGAAATTTCCAATTCGCCTGAAGCTTATTAAGCTTGTCTTTTTGTTTCAAAGACTATTTTTCATACAATGACCATGAAATTAGCTTTTGTGTCTTTCATAACTATTATATTTATTGTGAAAATAATGTCCATAAACCATCAATACCACGAATTCATTCAATTCCAACAAATAACAAAGTCTTTGATCTTGAATTACATTTCTTTTTGATATTAATCAGTTAAATTCTAAAAAAAAAAGTCCTCAAGATTTTTTGGGCAATGTGAGGTTCAAAAGCCACGACAAGGGGAGTGGAGCCGAGGCTGAACGCCATGGGAGAAGTGTCTGCTCGGCTCCAAGCCATGGAAGCTAAAGTGCGATGGGCCATGCCCCGGCTCAAAGTAAGGAGATTGCCAAAAATGGGCAGACCTTGAGGTCCAGGGATTGGGACACGGCCCCGTTGGTTTCTCCCATTTTTCCAAGCATTCCCGCCAGAAGAAAAAATCCACGTGAGGATTACGAGAGATACAAAGGCAACAGCGAGATAAAACAGGACATCACCACTCGAAAGGACTTTAGACCCAAGAAACACTGGTAGTGTAAAGATCCAGCACTCTGCGTTCTTGCCTTGGTACTCCATGGTTTTTCAATTCCAAATAGAGAAGTGAAAAACACGTAAAGCAGCCTAAGTGAGACAAGGAGAAGATTTCTAAATTGCTCACTAGATAAAGGACCCAAGTGGCAGGGATATATATATATAGGGGTAGGGCGGTTGGCCTACAGCTTCTTCATCTCTTTTTTTTTCCCGTGAAGAGGAGCATTGATCGTTCAGAGTTTCTATTACATATCTACATACACTGTCAAACTTTTAATAGTTTTGATTTTGATATTATTATTATTAGTGTTTAATAATTATATATAAATTTTAAATTTTATTAATATAAAATTAACATAATAATAATGAAAAAAATATATATATACAAATAATCTAAAGTGTTTATTGCTGATTGCTTAACGGGGTGATCGGCGAAGTGGGGAGACGTCAGGATTTCTCGGGCAGTGTGAGGTTCAGAAGCCACGACAAGGGGGTGGAGCCGAGGCTGAACGCCATGAGAGAAGTGTTTGCTCGGCTCCAAGCCATGGAAGCTAAAGTGCGATGGGCCAAGCCGCAGCTCAAAGTAAGAAGATTGCCAAAAATGGGCAGACCTCGAGGTCCAGGGATCGGGAAACGGCCCCGTTGGTTTCTCCCATTTTTCCAAGCAGTCCCGCCAGAAGAAAAAATCCACGTGAGGATTGCGAGAGACACAAAGGCAACAGCGAGATAAAACAGGACATCACCGCTCGAAAGGACTTTCGACCCAAGACGCTGGTAGTGTAAAGATCCACCACTCTGCGTTCTTTCCTTGGTACTCCATGGTTTTTCAATTCCAAATAGAGAACTGAAAAACACGTAAAGCAACCTAAGGATCTTGTAATGAAACGAGGAGAAGATTTCTAAATTGCTCACTTGATAGAGGACCCAAGTGGCAGGGATATATATATATATATAGGGGTAGGGCGGTTGGCCTGCAGCCTCCTCCTCTCTTTCTTTTTTTCCGTGAAGAGGAGCGTTGATCTCAGAGTTCTATTACATATCTACATACGTTGTCAAATTTTTAATATTTTGATTTTAATATTATTATTAGTGTTTAATAATTATATGCAAATTTTAAATTTTATTAATAAAAAAATAACATAATAATAACAAAAAAAATATGTATATACAAATAATCTAAATATAAAGTCCTATTTATTAATTATAAATAAATTAAGCAATTCAATTTTATATAATAATAAATTTTTAATTTTCTTAATTGTTAAAATCAAAGTAAATTAAATTTGATTAAAATAATTTTTATTTTATTATTTATTAATTGTTAATCTGCCAAATCCGCCGTATTATTGTCCAAAAATTTTATCCCGATGACTGTGTGCCATTCTTCGGGGTAACAATCGATTTTACCTCATTGGCCGCCCATTCGGTTGCTGCCCGCCGCTAGAAAAGGGAATGTAACTATGTAAAATAATAATAATAATAATAATAAACTAAATTAAATTATTTTTTTTTTCAAAAAGTTAATTTAAGTGCCCTTATCCTCCTTAAAACTGAAAAAATATACATACATACATACATATATATATATATATATAATTGTTTTTTTTGGTTTCTTTTGAAACCTAAATAATTATTTTGTTAACTTAGAATTACGCAAATGAAAATTCTAACACCCATTGAAAAGAAAAACAAGAAAAAGAGAATGAGGTGAAACAAAAATCACAATGCATACATGTTTTGAGGCTAAGTTAGGAGATAAAGCGTATCAAATTTTAATTACTTGTTTAACTCTTCATTAAATTAGTGAGAGGAAGTAATGATTAATTTGTTAATAAATCTCATGAATTTATTACACACGGATTGTTTTTACATTATAATATGATAAACTAAATTAATTACGCATATGAAAACTCTAAAACCCACTGAAAAAAAAAAAGAAAAAGAGAATAAGGTGAAACAAAAATCAAAACGCATACATGTTACGAGACCAAGTTAGGACATAAAGCATATCAAATTTTAATTGTTTATTTAACTCTTCATTAAATTAGTGAGAGGAAACAATGATTAATTTGTTAATGAATCTCATGAATTTATTACACACTAACCGCTTTCACATTATAATATGATAAACTAAATTAATTAGGTAAATGAAAACTCTAACACCCACTGAAAAAAAAAAAAGAAAAAGAGAATAAGGTGAAACAAAAATCACAAGGCATCCATGTTACTAGACCAAGTTAGGGCATAAAGTGTATCAAATTTTAATTGCTTGTTTAACTCTTCATTAAATTAGTGTGGGGAAACAATGATTAATTTGTTAATAAATCTCATGAATCGAGTTACCATTTTTACGTTATAATATCATAAACTAAATTAATTATTATATAAATTAATGAGATTTATTCAACCATGAAAGATATTCTCAAAAATAAATGTGATCCGTCTGGCTACAAAACCCGTGCACTATCCAATACTTTTAATAAGAAATTTTAATTTTACACACTTTATTTAGAATATAATAATAAATTATATTTTTATTCTTTGCATGTAATTAAGTACACTATAACAATTAATTTTCACAACAAATAACATTTTTTTATCAAGTTTTCATAAAATACGTTTGACATAGTTACAAAGATTCTATTACAAATGACATAAATAGATGAAAGCACCTTTTAATACATATAAAGTAAAAATATGAACTTTAGAACATTAGAAATAGAAAATAAATTGAAACATATAAACACTTTCTATTTTTGTAAGTTAATATTCATTGTTTCTACTAAATTGTATTTAATAATTAATTTTAAGTGTTTATGTATTTTAATGCAATATATATTTTTTCATTAAATTTTTAATATGTATTGGTCAAAATTCTTATTTTGATATATTGATCAAAATAAGAAAGAATTATGTGTAAAATTGAACAAAAGCATATTTAGAAAATTTTAATTGTATATTTTATTAATCATCATCAAAACTTATTTTGAACTTAAACTCGTAAAACTTGAAGAATTTTTAATTTTTGTACATTATTATTTTGAAAAATAATTTAATTTATATGATTTAATTATTTAAAATATATTTAAATATTAGTATTTATCTTATCAAAAATGATTAAATACCTCTTTTAAATTTGTTATAGAAAATATTGATTCTATTAAAAAACAAAAGACAAAATTATTGCTATAAAAAAAAAAACAATCGTTGGACACTACTATACTTTTTAGTAAATGTTCTTGTATGTGGCAAATACTTCTCCAACAAGAATCTTGACAATTGTTATGGTTGTAACCTTAACACTGTTCATCAACCATTTACCTGCGGCTTTCAATTATAAACAACTTTGGAAGATTTCCCAACATTGGGGAAGAATCAAGGACGTTATTGTTTAAAATAGAGTAACCATGGTCGTGAAAAGATTCAGGTTTGTAAAAATTTGACAATCAACAAGATGCTATAGGGGTAGTATAACAGTTGACTAGAGAGTGGTACAAAGGTCATTGATTTAGTGTACAAATTGCCAATTTTCCCAATTCTTAGCTCAAGGCTCAGTGGTAAGGATGGAGAAAGGCCAAGTAGGAACAAAAAAGGGTTTAAGGCATAAGGATAATGCCAAGGACCTAGGTGGTAGTGGGATTGGATGTAAGGTAGGCTTCATACACAGTCATGGCACTGACCTTAATAGTCTACAAAATGATGATAAAAGAAGTAGAGTTTTTGTTTTGGAGTTTGGTGGAATGACACGGCCCTCTAAATCAAATGGTTGTTTGAGGGAACAATTGTGGAGAGGAGTTTGTTAGTTTATCAAGGTTAGGGTGCTGAGGGAGATCAGTGATGTGACTTACCTTTGATTCCAAAGAGGATATGCTTGATAAGTTAGACAAGGGAAGGTTAGCAATAACAATTAATATGAGTGCTATTTCCAGGGTCTATTTTAAAAGCTAGTGTTGATTAGGGTGTGTGGGTGTCGATCGAAGGACTCTTTTTTCATGTGTGGTTAAAAAGGTTTCTAATAAGACTGGGGGGAAAGTGGAGTTGGTTTATTAGAAAGAATTCAAATTTATGCCATAGATGAAGATTGGATATATGCCAAATTTTGGTGTTAGCAAGGGAAGGACCATAATTCTGACAATAAAGGTGGTAGAGGTCAACACGAGGAGGTACACCTCGGTTTTCAAATAGAAGATTGTCTATGACAAATAGGTGGTTGAGGGGGAAGAAATACTAATGACTAACCTTGAATTGATAGCAAATGGTAATTAGCAATCAATGATCAAGGTGTGGCATGGCAAGGCAAGAGCATTATTGGTAATGTGTAGCAAAAGGCCTTAAATAACATATAGCCTTTTGATTAGCTTTGGGTTTGATTTTGCACTTGTGATAATTGTGATAATATGCATAATTAGCATAAAAGGGTTAGGGAAGTCGGCCAAACAAAGAGTTGTACATAAGTGAGTTTGTCATATAAATTCTAATATCTTGTTTATTCAAGAAATCAAACTCTGAAACCTTGTAAATGCTGTTATGAGGCTGGTGTGGGGGAGATAAAGAGTGTAGATGTTGATTGTGGAATTAGTGGGGCAATTGGGGGGTTTGCTATTTATTTTAATGAATTGATCTTTTAGCTACAAAATAAATTAGTGGCAAAATGTTTTATGGTGATGGTGGGGTGGTTAGTGTCAATAGATAGAATTATGGTATTGGTCAATATGTATGGGCCCGAATTGTCATTTTGAACAACAAGATTTTTTTGAAGGAGTTGAGAGGAATGAAAAAATAAATTTATTAGGTTGTGATATATAAGTTGCAATTTTAGCATGATGTTGACAAAGAATTAAAATAATAAGATATATCGATGATAGATAGGTAATTTTTATAATTTTACCAACTTTGTGTATGACATGAAACTTATGAACTTACTTATTTATAGGTATAAATACACCTGAAGTAATTCATAGGAGACACTATCAATGAGTAAGGTAGATGGATTTTTGGTAGAAGCCAAAATGGTTGCAAGTAGTACCAAATATGACACAATGGGATGTACAATATTCCTTTTCTAAATATTTTAACATCTATTTACGAACATAAGATCATGATAGCAAATTCCTTTTTGGTATTTCAACTATTGGATGAATAATAAAAAATTACAAAAAGATGTGAAGGCTATGTGGAATCAAACTACTCATCATTGTAGTTTGGGTGGTAAAATGCTGACTGTATAAAAAACTTTCTTCATTTTGATAACTTAAAAGGAGTTTAGATCGCAAGAGGAGTGTATAAGAAGTGCAATTAAAAATCAAGTAGATAACTCTCAAACAAAAGACACAAGGACTATCAGATATAGAGTGGGTCGATTTATGCAAAGTTTTTCTATTTTCTCTTTTTTGCTTTTGGTTTACATGCTTGAAAACCAAGCATGCGCGTATGTTTATATGCCAACATCATTTTATTCATCAATTGGTTGTGAGCATTTAACATCCCCATAAGGGTCCTTTATTCCTTCCTTCCCTCCTTGTTTACCTCTGGGTTTTCTTAATGGGCCTTTCCTATTAAGGGCTAAGGGCTTTGAGTGTCTGTGATGCCTTATCCTCCTTGCACAGCCTCCCCTAATGCCTAATGAGCTAGTGAGCAGAGGACTTCGTGTGTTTATGTCTTTGTAACTTCTTACAATGTCCTTTGCTTGCCATGCACCAGTACTCAGAACTCGCTTGCTCCTTTCCTCGACAACCTAATAGGAGCCGCCTAGAGCTGTGCCTATGGTTCGCTTGTAAATCAAACCTTCTAGACATGCATGAAGGCAAAATTCTATAGAATAAAATTGTAGGTTATATTAAAAATTAAAATAAAATAATTTTAAGTTGTATATTTAATATTATTTTAAAAAATAATATAATAAAATAAGATATACTTGATTAAATGTTGAATTATGAAAATTAATATCTCAAAAAATTATTATATTTTTAAAATTACTTACTAAAATATTTATAATATTTCTTCAATAATATGATAGCTAAAATGATATTTAATAGAATAATAGAGAAATCTAGATAAGAAAAGAAACATTTATATGTTAACCAAATACCAAATTCTCATTATTTATAGATGTAATAGTAATTTTTAAATAATATGTACCTTTAGTCTAGTAATTAAAAATTTGATCATTAAAAGAATAGTCATGACATGCAAGAAATAAGTATTTGAGGTAATTAAATTAGTAGTTATGTGGTTTTGTGCTCATATAACTTACCTGGGTTCAAAATCTAAGCGATAACATTTTTCGTAATTTAGTTTTTTTATTTTGATTTTTCAAAACCTAAATGAGAAAGCATTATACTATTTTGATTTTTCAAGATTTCGATTCCAATGATGACATTTATCTTATTCATGTCTTTTATATTGAAATTACTAGACAAAAACATTTTGATAACTTCAATTTGTTATACGTCGGTGCCAAAAATTGGCATGTCATCACATATAAAAAGATAATAACATCTTTTCCTTCTTTAAACTTGCTATAAACATATTATTTGATTTATTAATCTTGGATACATTAACAAGTACCACTTGATCAAATTTTTGGTACCATTACTAACGTGCTTGATTTTGTCTTATAAGGTTTAACCAACACACCCTTTTCTTTTAATTAGGCACAACAAATTACTTTATATACACTTCTTCTTCTAATTCACATATATATTTGATAAATTACTTGGCTATGAACTGAGTCAAGTGGAAAGAGTAGTTTAATTATGACAATTATAATCATTATTATTAGTGTATATGTATCAAAATAATCAACATCTTACTTTTTTCTAAAGCCTTTTGCAACTAGTTTGACTTTAAACTTATCAATGGTCCCATTTACCTTAACTTTCCTTTAAAAAATCCATTTACATCTAATTGGATTTGTATCAAATGTGAGGTTCACTAATTTTCATGTTTTGTTACTCATAATTTAATTATTTCATCATTTATATTCTTTTCAAAATACGACATCTTGTAATTTTATGGCTTGATTAAATGTCTTGAGATCATCTTTAAGATTAAAGTAATATAGAATTTGGATTACTCACTTATTCTCTTATTCTTTTTATGAAAAACGTAAAGTACAAAACTAAAAAATATTTTTTTTGGCCAATGCATCATTTTCCTTATTAGGAATTTATTTTTATTTTAAAATTTTTAAAATAAATATGAACCTATTTTTATTAAAAATAACATCCCTCAATTATATAATTGTGTCAATAGACATAGAGTTATTAAACTGTATAATTATGAATCAATAGGTCTTGCTATTGTGAGTATATCTTAAGAAGATATACTTAATTTCTCTTTTACCCAATTTTTTTTCCTTTTGAGTTTAGGAATTTTAATAATTACTATACAATTTTAAATTCTCAAGTAATTAAGGTTTGATTTCTTTTTATTTCAGAACTCATATTGAGTTATTTTATTCCTTTTTGTTGGAACTCTATTCAAAATAAGGCATGCTAAAATCTATGGCTTATGCTAGAATTTAATCATTTTCATTAATGTTCCACTTTTGTGTTTAGAAACATTATCCTGTTTTGTTGTGTAAGAAACAATTGTTTGATAATTTATTCACATGAACTTAAAGAATGCACTGCTATAATATTCCTCTCATTTATCAAATCAGAAATATTTAATAACAGATTCATATTACAACTAAATTTCAAATTTATAAATTTTTGAATTTTTTAAGAACTATATTTTTTTTTGTATGTATTAATAAACATAACAAAATTTAAAGTAATCATTAATAAATGTCACAAAATATTTCTTTCCTCTCAGTGTCAGTGTGTTATGCAAATCAAATGTATCATTATGAATTATTTCTAATATATTTAAAGATCTTTGAATGCTTGAAAATGTACTTCTAGTTATTTATGTTAATATACATGTTGTGCATTTATATTTCAATGCATCAAAATATGACGATAATTTTAATTTAACCATCTCTTGTATTCTTTTTAAATTTATATAACCTAATTTATTATATGATAAAAAAAATACTTAACAGCATAAGTATAAATATTATCAATATTATGCATCAATACTACAGTTTGAACATTTCATTACAAAGGTAAGCATTTTCTTATAAACACACCCCTTTCTAAAAAAATAAAGTTATTAATCTCTAATACAAGTTTAAATAGATATTTGTTTAAGAAAACCACCAAAAGCTAGAATTTTTCCAACTTCTAGAATATAAAATATATTCATAAAAGCAATGACTCTCCCATAAGTGAATTGCAATACTGCATCCTTTTCCATAATAAGAACTACAATAGAATTTCTCATATACGTAACAATATCATTAATTATTGGTTTTAATCCTTTAACAAAACTTTTTCTCTTACAAATATGTTGGATAGCCTTAGAATCAATCCACCAAGACTTAGTAACCATTTTCTCATTTGTTAGTTTGGCAAAAACTTATTTTTTTTTCTTTTTCAAAAAGATGACATTTAAATTTAGAATGTCATTTCTTTTAATAAAAATGACATTTGTCATTTTTTTACCTTTTATATTACTTTTTGTCACCATTGGATTGACTTTTCCTTTTATTAAAGAACTTGCTTAATTATCCTTCCTTGATTATATGTATTTTTGAAACACGAGAGACTTAATATTTGTTTTTTTTCTTGCATGCGAAACTTTTCTTTTACATAAATGTGATTAACAACCTTTTTAAAGAAAAATATCTTATGTTTTATGCTTTGGATTTCTCTTGAAATCTTTTCATAAAGAAGACAAGTTGCGTATTATTGAACTCACAATAATAGTTTCATCCATAGGTATTTTGTATTATGAAAGTGATTAACCATTCTTTCAATTTCACTTTTTCCATTACTAGTTAACTATTAGTGATCTTATAATTATTAAATTTAAAAATAAAGAATTTCTTACTCATTACAACCTTTTCATATATTTTGTCTCTAATTTCTTTGTAGTTTAAAAATTATAGGATACATCAAATAATGAATTGCTTATTACATTTAAGATATGTTCTTTATATATCTTATCATCAAATTTAAATTTTTGTCTTATCTTAGTATTAAGCAATAGACTTATTTTCTAACTCTTTTAGTTTTTTTAATATTTAGAACATATGGTACTTATAATGACATTAACATAATATGAACCCTTTTTCATTAACGTATAAAATTTCTCCATTAAACCTATCTAATTTCACGAAATTAAAAACTAACTCCTTTAATGTTCTAGCCATAGCATGAAAATTTTGCTTTAAAATTATAGAATAAATTATGGGCTATATTAAAAATTGAAAGAAAAATTACATCAAGTTATGTATTCAATGCCGCTTTCATTAAGACAAAATTCACCCTCACTAATTTGTAATAGAGGTTTATCTAAATTCTCTCATAGGATAAAATGAAGTACATCTAATTAGATATTACATTACTAAAATTAAACTCTAGAGAAATTGGTGTATTCTTTAGAATTGCTTTTTAAAATGTGTATAATATTTCTACAAGAATATTATAGATAAAAAAAAAGGAAAAATTTTCATATGTTAAATAAATGTTGGACAATCGGTATTTATAAAAATAGTGATGACTTTTAATTAATAGGTATATTTAGTTTAGTGGTTAAGAACTTGACTATTAAATAAATAATTATGAGTTTAAATACTAAAAGGTGTAACTTTTCATAATTTTCTATTATTTATTTTAAGATACACAGTTTTAGTTATTTATTTTTTATTACATCTATTGATCAATGGATATAACAAATAATTTTTAAAGTAGTTTAAATTAGTAGTTATGCGGTTTTGCACCTAAGCACACAATGCATATGAGTTCACAACCTAAGTGATATAATCTTTTATAATTGTATTTTATTTTGAAAATGTCCAATGAATTCCTAAAGAAGTTTAGGATAACTTTAGGTATTAAAGATAATTGAAAAGCTATTCCATTAATAATGGTCATCCTTCTTGCCTACTAATTGATTCTACCTTACATGCGCTTGGAAAATGGCTCCAAAACCAACTAATTTATGCCACTCTACTCAAGTCATATTGTGTCACAAAATCTATTACCTAACCATCAATGATATTACTAAGAGTTAAACGATCATTTGAATAAGTTTTTTTTTTTTTTTGGGTTGATATTTTACGTTGATCTAGTCGACGTACCCACAACACATCAACAAAATCACCATCGCTATCTGCAGACTCCTTTCTTGAGCTGCTGTGCCTACTTCAGTGCTCTTCAATGATGCGTCCAACGAATTTCTTGACTCAGGGAACGAATTTCGAGCAACGCTCATTTATGTGCGATGCATCATAGAATTAGCTCAGCCATGGAAAATGATCACTCCAATTGATAGCACCCAACAGCTCGATCCCTTCCCTCACCATTTCCTTGAGCGAATCTCTTGCCAAACACGCTTCCCATGATGTTGTTTAAGGAAGCCATTTGAAGGTGATTCCTTAACGACACGAAGCCCTTCTGTTTCTGCTAGTTCGATATGTTGCTCAGTAGGTGGGTGCACTCCAGCTGGCGCTTACTCTTGTGCACTGAGATGCAAACTGATAAATAAATACGTAAAATTATACTTGTAAAATATATAAAGTTAGTACAAAAGTATATTTATTGAAGAAACTATAATTAACCCACCGACTGAAAAATTGAGTTTATCGAATTAAAAGAAAATATCGAATAAAATTAGGAGATATTCCCATAAAAATAGACATGTATAATGAAATTAGAAAATATTCTTAATGAAATTGGACAAGATGTTTGCTTGATAAAGAGTACCATAAATAAAATTCATTAATTAAATAAAAGATAGTTGATTTTTATAATTCAATAAGTACATTGGTGTATAAAAGTGAACATTCATGAATACGTGCGTTCAAATGATACCCAAAATGTTAATATGTGGGGTGCCCAAAACAATATATAGTATTATTAAGTGAAATGATGCTGAAAATGAAAAATAAAATTTGGGAGTGCGAGTAGAAATGTCACCATGATGAGAAACGAAACGAAGTACATAAAACAAAACGAGGTAAACAAAGCCGGGTCAACAACAGATGTAACCGTGACTCGTCGGCCTGCCTCACTGACGACACACCTAAGGGCATGCTCTTATTTTTCTTCGGATCTCTAGCAACTCGTACGGTCACACACCGAACGAGTGAAGAAAATTTACAAATCAAGGGGAACAACAAATTGTCAATGAACTGGCTGAGCCACGGCATGCAGAGGATGCTTCATCTCACAAGACAGTTTCAGGAGCTCACTGAGATCAACCGGCCGGGGTGCATGTTGATCCCATTTGAAATGGCTCACCAGCTGGGCCACCCAATTTGTGACAGTGACGAGCCCTAGGCTACGGCCGGGACACACCCGTCGCCCCGCTCCAAACGGTGCAAGCCTAAGATCACAGCCCCTGACGTCCAGTCTTCCTCCAGGAACCCCTCTGGCCTGAACTCAAGTGGGTTCGCCCACACTTTGGGGTCATGCGTGATGGTCCACATGTTGACCATGGCAGTGGTGTGCGCCGGAACAATCATTCCGTTGCTGAGCTCCACGTCTGATGTGGACAATCTCGCCCACGACAAGAGTGGGCCAGGGGGTGGATTCTGAGTGTCTCTTTCACCACAGCCTGCAGATAGGGCAACTTTGCCAATCCAGCGTCCACCTGGGCAGCCACGTCTGCAATCTCTGCTCTCACCTTCTCTTGAATCCGTGGGTGCAACACCAATTCCGCCATAACGCAGTAGTATCGGTTCCTCTAAAAATCATTTCCTGCCATTAATAATGATAATAAATTAATCAGGCATAATAATAATAGTAAAAAATATACCCAATTAATAATTAACAAATAATATGAAATATAACTTTATAAAATTATTTATTAAACAAAATAATATTTTTATAAAAATAAATATTTTTCAATATTTTATTGATAAAAAAATCATTCAATAAAAAAAAAATTCCAACATTTCGACATACCCAAAAGACAATCATATCCTCATCTTGGAGCACTTCTTCATCGTCCATAGAGAGCAACACGTCAATAAAATCATGACAAATGATCTGTGCAGACTCCTTTCTTGAGCTGCTGCGTCCACTTCGGTGCTCTTCAATGATGCGTCCAATGAATTTTTTGACTCAGGGGGCTTGGAGCAACGCTCATTTACGTGCGATGAATCATACAAGTAACTCAATCATGACAAATGATCACTCCAATTGAAAGCACCCAACAGCTCAAACCCTTCACTCACCATTTCCTTCAGCTCCTCAAGCTCCTCGCCTTCAGCGAATCTCTTGCCAAACACGCTTCCCATGATGTTGTTTAAGGAAGCATTTGAAGGTGATTCCTTAACGACACGAACCCCTTCTGTGTCTGATCGTTCGATATGTTGCTCAGCAGGTGGGCGCACTCCAGCTGGCGCTTACTCTCGTGCGCTGAGATGTGCCGAGGTGCAAACAAGTGAGAAGAAGAAATTTTTCTGAGCAGCCTCCAGTAGGTCCCGTTCGGCGCAAAGGCGATCGCTCGACCGAACATGAGGCTCTTCGCTGATTGCTTAACGGGGCGATCGGCGAAGTGGGGAGACATCAGGATTTCTCGGGCAGTGTGAGGTTCAGAAGCCACGACAAGGGGGGTGGAGAAGTGTCTGCTCGGCTCCAAGCCATGGAAGCTAAAGTGCGATGGGCCAAGCCGCGGCTGAAAGTAAGAAGATTGCCAAAAATGGGCAGACCTCGAGGTCCAGGGATCGGGAAACGGCCCCGTTGGTTTCTCCCATTTTTCCAAGCAGTCCCGCCAGAAGAAAAAATCCACGTGAGGATTGCGAGAGACACAAAGGCAACAGCGAGATAAAACAGGACATTACCGCTCGAAAGGACTTTAGACCCAAGAAACGCTGGTAGTGTAAAGATCCACCACTCTGCGTTGAAAAACACGTAAAGCAGCGTAAGGATCTTGTAATGAGACAAGGAGAAGATTTCTAAATTGCTCACTTGATAGAGGACCCAAGTGGCAGGGATATATATATATAGGGGTAGGGCGGTTGGCCTGCAGCCTCCTCCTCTTCGTTGATCGCTCAGAGTTCTATTAAGCTGTCAAACTTTTAATACTTTGATTTTGATATTATTATTAGTGTTTAATAATTATTAGTAAAATTTAAATTTTATTAATAAAAAATAACATAATAATAACGAAAAAAATATGTATATACAAATAATCTATATATAAAGTCCTATTTATTAATTATAAATAAATTGAGCAATTCAATTTTATATAATAATAAATTTTTAATTTTTTTAATTGTTAAAATCATAACAAATTAAATTTTATTAAAATAATTTTTATTTTATTATTTATTAATTGTTAATCTGCGAAATCCGCCTCTAAAGGTAGTAACAATCGATTTTATCTCATTGGCGGCCCATTCGGTTGCTGCCCGCCGCTAGAAAAGGGAATGTAACTATGTAAAATAATAATAATAATAATCATAATAAACTAAATTATTTTTTTTTTCAAAAAGTTAATTTAAGTGCCCTTATCCTCCTTAAAACTGAAAATATATATATATATAATTGTTTTTTTTGTTTCATTTGAAACCTAAATAATTATTTTGTTAACTTAGAATTACGCAAATGAAAACTCTAAAACTCACTGAAAAAAAAAAAAGAAAAAGAGAATAAGCTGAAACAAAAATCACAACGTATACATGTTACGAGACCAAGTTAGGACATAAAGCGTATCAAATTTTAATTGTTTATTTAACTCTTCATTAAATTAGTGAGAGGAAACAATGATTAATTTGTTAATGAATCTCATGAATTTATTACACACTGACCGCTTTCACATTATAATATGATAAAGTAAATTAATTAGGCAAATGAAAACTCTAACACCCACTGGAAAAAAAAAGAAAAAGAAAATAAGGTGAAACGAAAATCACAACGGACATAATCAAATTTTAATTGCTTGTTTAACTCTTCATTAAATTAGTGTGGGGAAACAACGATTAATTTGTTAATAAATCTCATGAATCGAGTTACCATTTTTACGTTACAATATCATAAACTAAATTAATTATTATATAAATTAATGAGATTTATTCAACCATGAAAGATATTCTCAAAAATAAATGTGATCTGTCTGGCTACAAAACCCGTGCACTATCCAATACTTTTAATAAGAAATTTTAATTTTACACACTTTATTTAGAATATAATAATAAATTATATTTTTATTCTTCGCATGTAATTAAGTACGCTATAACAATTAATTTTCACAACAAATAACACTTTTTATCAAGTTTTCATAAAATACGTTTGACATAGTTAGAAAGATTCTATTACAAATGACATAAATAGATGAGAACACCTTTTAATACATATAAAGTAAAAATATGAACTTTAGAACATTAGAAATAGAAAATAAATTGAAACATATAAACACTTTCTATTTTTGTAAGTTAATATTCATTGTTTCTACTAAATTGTATTTAATAAATAATTAATTTTAAGTGTTTATGTATTTTAATGCAAAATATATTTTTTCATTAAATTTTTAATATGTATTGGTCAAAATTCTTATTTTGATATATTGATCAAAATAAGAAAGAATTATGTGTAAAATTGAACGAAAGCATATTTATAAATTTTAATTGTATATTTTATTAATCATCAAAACTTATTTTGAACTTAATCTCTTAAAACTTGAAGAATTTTTAATTTTGTACATTATTATATTGGAAATAATTTAATTTATATGATTTAATTATTTAAAATATATTTAAATATTAGTATTTATCTTATCAAAATGATTAAAGACCTCTTTTAAATTTGTGATAGAAAATATTGATTCTATTAATAAACAAAAGACATAATTATTGCTACAAAAAAAAAAAAAAAACAACCGTTGGACACTATACATTTTAGTGACTGTTCTTGTATGTGGCAAATACTTCTTTGACAAGAATCTTGGCAATTTTTATGCTTGTAACCTTAACACTGTTCATCAACCATTTACCTACGGCTTTCAATTACAAACAACTTTGGAAGATTTCCCAACACTGGGGAAGAATCAAGGATGTTATTGCTTAAAATAGAGTAACCATGGTCGTGAAAAGATTCAGGTTTGTAAAATTTGACAATCAACAAGATGCAATAGGGGCAGTATAACAGTTGAATGGAGAGTGGTACAAAAGTCATTGATTTAGTGTACAAATTTCCAATTGTCCCGATTCTTAGCTCAAGGCTCAGTGGTAAGGATGGAGAAAGGCCATGTAGGAACGAAAAGGGTTTAAGGCATAAGGATAATGCCAAGGACCTAGGTGGTAGTGGGATTGGATGTAAGGTAGGCTTCATACATAGTCATGGCACTGACCTTAATAGTCTACAAAATGATGACAGAGGAAGTAGAGTTTTTGTTTTGGAGTTTGGTGGAATGACACGGCTGTTTTAAATCAAATGGTCGTTTGAGGGAACAATTGTGGAGAGGAGTTGGTTAGTTGATCAAGGTTAGGGTGCTGAGGGAGATCAGCGATGTGACTTACCTTTGATTCCAAAGGGGATATGCTTGATAAGTTAGACAAGGGAAGGTTAGCAATACCAGTTAATATGAGTGCTAGTTTCAGGGTCTATTTTAAAAGCTAGTGTTGATTAAGGTGTGTGGGTGTCGATCGAAGGACTCTTTTTTCAAGTGTGGTTAAAAAGGCTTCTAATAAGACTGGGGGAAAAGTGGAGTAGGTTTATTAGAATGAATTCAAATTTATGCCATAGATGAAGATTGGATATATGCCAAATTTTGGTGTTAGCAAGGGCAAAGACCATAATTCTGACAATAAAGTTGGTCAAGGTCAACAGGAGGAGGTACACCTCGGTTTTCAAATAGAAGATTGTCTATGACAAATAGATGGTTGTGGGGGAAGAAATACTAATGACTAACCTTGAATCGATAGCAAATGGTAATTAGCAATCAATGATCAAGGTGTGGCATGGCAAGGCAAGAGCATTATTGGTAATGTGTAACGAAAGGCCTTGAATAACATATAGCCTTTTGATTAGCTTTGGGTTTGACTTTGCACTTGTGATAATTGTGATAATATGCATAATTAACATAAAAGGGTCTGGGAAGTCAGCCAAACCAAGAGTTGTACATAAGTGAGTTTGTCATATAAATTCTAATATTTTGTTTATTCAAGAAATCAAACTCTGAAACCCTGTAAATGCTGTTATGAGGCTGGTGTGGGGGAGATAAAGAGTGTAGATGTTGATTGTGGAATTAGTGGGGCAATTGGGGGGCTTGCTATTTATTTTAACGAATTGATCTTTTAGCTACAAAATAAATTAGTGGCAAAATGTTTTATGGTGATGGTGGGGTGGTTAGTGTCAATAGATAGAATGATGGTATTGGTCAATATGTATGGGCCGAATTGTCATTTTGAACAACAAGATTTTTTGAAGGAGTTGAGAGGAATGAAAAATAAATTTATTAGGTTGTGATATATAAGTTGCAATTTTAGCATGATGTTGACAAAGAATTAAATAATAAGATATATCGATGACAGATAGGTAATTTATAATTTTACCAACTTTGTGTATGACATGAAACTTATGAACTTACTTATTTACAAGTATAAATACACCTGAATTAATTCATAGGAGACACTATCAATGAGTAAGGTAGATAGATTTTTGGTAGAAGCCAAATGGTTGCAAGTAGTACCAAATATGACACAATGGGATCTACAATATTCCTTTTCTAAATATTTTAACATCTATTTACAAACTTAAGATCATGATTGAGGGCTAATTCCTTTTTGGCATTTCAACTATTGGATGAATAATAAAAAGTTACAAAAAGATGTGAAGGTTATGTGGAATCAAACTACTCATCATTGTAGTTTGGGTGGTAAAATGCTGACTGAAAAAAGACTTTCTTCATCTTGATAACTTAAAAGGAGTTTCGATCGCAAGAGGAGTGTACGAGAAGCGCAATGAAAAATCAAGTAGTTAATTCTCAAACAAAAGACACAAGGACTATCAGAGATAGAGTGGGTCGATTTATGCAAAGTTTTTCTATTTTCTCTTTTTTGCTTTTGGTTTACACGCTTGAAAACCAAGCATGCACGTATGTTTATATGCCAACATCATTTTATTCATCAATTGGTTGCGAGCATTTAACATCCCCATGAGGGTCCTTTATTCCTTCCTTCCCTCCTTGTCTTCCTCTAGGTTTTCTTAATGGGCCTTTCCTATTAAGGGCTAAGGGCTTTGAGTGCCTGTGATGCCTTATCCTCCTTGCACAGCCTCCCCTAACCCCTAATGAGCTAGTGAGCAGAGGACTTCGTGTGTTTGTGTCTTTGTAACTTCCTACAATGTCCTTTGCTTGCCATGCCCTAGTACTTAGAACGCGCTTGCTCCTTTCCTCGACAACCTAATAGGAGAGTTGTGCCTATGGTTCGCTTGTAAATCAAACCTTCTAGACATGCACGAAGGCAAAATTCTATAAAATAAAATTGTAGGTTATGTTAAAAATTAAAATAAAATTATTTTTGTTAATTTATAATAAAATAAAATATATTTGATTAAATGTTGAATTATGAAAATTAATATCTCAAGAAATTATTATATTTTTAAAATTACTTACTAAAATACTTATAATATTTCTTCAATAATATGATAGCTAAAAAGATATTTAATAGAATAATAGAGAAATTTAGATGAGAAAAGAAACTTTTATATGTTAACCAAATACCAAATTCTCATCATTTATAGATGTAATAGTAATTTTTAACTAATATGTACCTTTAGTCTAGTAATTAAAAATCCGATCATTAAAAGAATAGTCATGACATGCAAGAAATAAGTATTTGAGGTAATTAAATTAGCAGTTATGTGGTTTTGTAACTTACCTGGGTTCAAAATCTAAGCGATAACATTTTTCGTAATTTAGTTTTTATTTTGATCTTTCAAGATTTTGATTCCAATGATGACATTTATCTTATTCATGTCTTTTATATTGAAATTACTAGACAAAAACATTTTGATAACTTCAACTTGTTATACGTCAGTCCCAAAAATTGGCATGTCATCACATATAAAAAGATAATAACACCTTTTCCTTCTTTAAACTTGATATAAACATATTATTTGATTTATTAATCTTGGATACGTTAACAAGTACCACTTGATCAAATTTTGGTACCATTACTTACGAGCTTGATTTTGTCTTATAAGGTTTAACCAACACACCTTTTTCTTTTAACTAGGCACAACAAATTACGTTATATACACTTCTTCTTCTAAATCACCATTTAGAAATATAGCATTCACGTCTATTTGATAAATTACTTGGCTATGAACCGAGTCAAGTGGAAAGAGTTGTTTGATTGTGACAATTATAATCATTATTAGTGTATATGTATCAAAATAATCAACATCTTACTTTTTTCTAAAGCCTTTTGCAACTAGTTTGACTTTAAACTTATCAATGGTCCCATTTACCTTAACTTTCCTATAAAAAATCCATTTACATCTAATTGGATTTGTATCAAATGTGAGGTTCACTAATTTTCATGTTTTCTTACTCATAATTTAATCTATTTCATCATTTATATTCTTTTCAAAATACGACATCTTGTAATTTTATGGCTTGATTAAATGTCTTGAGATCATCTTTAAGATTAAAGTAATATAGAATTTGGATTTACTCACTTATTCTCTTATTGTTTTTATGAAAAAACATAAAGTACAAAAACTAAAAAATTTTTTTTTGGCCAATGCATCATTTTCCTTATTAGGAATTTATTTTTATTTTAAAATTTTTAAAATAAATATGAACCTATTTTTATTAAAAATAACATCCCTCAATTATATAATTGTGTCAATGGACATAGAGTTATTAAACTGTATAATTATGAATCAATAGGTCTTGCTATTGTGAGTATATCTCAAGAAGATATACTTAATTTCTCTTTTACCCAATTTTTTTCCTTTTGAGTTTAGGAATTTTAAAAATTACTATACAATTTTAAATTCTCAAGTAATTAAGGTTTGATTTCTTTTTATTTCAAAACTCATATTGGGTTATTTTATTATTTTTTTGTTGGAACTCTATTCAAAATAAGGCATGCTATAAGCAATGCTTCACCCTAAAAATCTATGGCTTACACTAGAATTTAACGACATAATATTAATCATTTTCGTTAATGTTCGACTTTTTTTTGTTTAGAAACATTATCCTGTTTTGTTGTGTAAGAAATAGTTGTTTGATAATTTATTCACATGAACTTAAAGAATGCACTGCTATAATATTCCTCTCATTTATCAAATCGAAAAATATTTAATAACAGATTCATATTACAACTAAATTTCAAAAATTTATAAATTTTTTGAATTATTTAAGAACTATATTTTTTTTTGTATGTATTAATAAACATAACAAAATTTAAAGTAGTAATCATTAATAAATGTCACAAAATATTTCTTTCCTCTCAGTGTCAGTGTGTTATGCAAATCAAACGTATCATTATGAATTATTTCTAATATATTTAAAGATCTTTGAATGCTTGAAAATGTACTTCTAGTTATTTATGTTAATATTCATGTTGTGCATTTATATTTCAATGCATCAAAATATGACGATAATTTTAATTTAACCATCTCTTGTATTCTTTTTAAATTTATATAACCTAATTTATTATATTATAAAAAAAACTTAGCAGCATAAGCATAAATATTATCATTATTATTATGCATCAGTACTAAGTTTGAACATTTCATTACAAAGGTAAGCATTTCCTATAAACACACCCTCTTCTAAAAAAATAAAGTTATTAATCTCTAATACAAGTTTAAATAGATATTTGTTGCCTCATTTATGGTACTTATAATGACATTAACATAATATGAACCCTTTTTCATTAACGTATAAAATTTCTCCATTAAACCTATCTAATTTCACGAAATTTAAAACTAACTCCTTTAATGTTCTAGCCATAGCATGAAAATTTTGCTTTAAAATTATAGAATAAATTATGGGCTATATTAAAAGTTGAAAGAAAATTACATCAAGTGATGTATTCAATGCCGCTTTCATTAAGACAAAATTCACCCTCACTAATTTGTAATAGAGGTTCATCTAAATTCTCTCATAGGATAAAATGAAATACATCTAATTAGATATTACATTACTAAAATTAAACTGTAGAGAAATTGGTGTTTTCTTGGAATTGCTTTTTAAAATGTGTATAATATTTCTGCAAGAATATTTATTATACATAAAAAAAATCTATAATGAAATAATGAAGAAACTTAGAGAAAAAAAAAGAAATTTTCATTTGTTAAATAAATGTTGGACCATCGGTATTTATAAAAATAGTGATGACTTTTAATTAATAGGTATATTTAGTTTAGTGGTTAAGAACTTGACTATTAAATAAACAATTATGAGTTTAAATACTAAAAGGTGTAACTTTTCATAATTTTCTATTATTTATTTTAAGATACACAGTTTTAGTTATTTATTTTTTATTACATCTATTGATCAATGGATATAACAAATAATTTTTAAGGTAGTTAAATTTGTAGTTATGCGGTTTTGCACCTAAGCACACAATGCATATGAGTTCACAACCTAAGTGATATAATCTTTTCTAATTGTATTTTGATTTTAAAAATGTCCAATGAATTCCTAAAGAAGTTTAGGATAACTTTAGGTATTAAAGATAATTGAAAAGCTATTCCATTAATAATGGTCATCCTTCTTGCCTACTAATTGATTCTACCTTACATACGCTTGGAAAATGGGTCCAAAACCAACAAATTTATGCCACTGTACTCAAGTCATATTGTGTCACAAAATCTATTACCTAACCGTCAATTATATTACTAAGAGTTAAACGATCATTCGAATAAGTTTTTTTTTTTGTGGGTTGATATTTTACGTTGATCTAGTCGACGTACCCACAAGACAGCAATCATATCGTCATCTTGGAGCGCTTCTTCACCGTCCAAGGAGAGCAACACGTCAACAAAATCACCATCGCTATCTACAGACTCCTTTCTTGAGCTGCTGCGCCTACTTCGGTGCTCTTCAATAATGCGTCCAACGAATTTCTTGACTCGGGGAACGAGCTTCGAGCAACTCATTTATGTGCGATTCATCATAGAATTAGCTCAGCCATGGAAAACGATCACTCCAATTGATAGCACCCAACAGCTCGATCCCTTCCCTCACCATTTCCTTGAGCGAATCTCTTGCCAAACACGCTTCCCATGATGTTGTTTAAGGAAGCCATTTGAAGGTGATTCCTTAACGACACGAAGCCCTTCTGTTTCTGCTAGTTCGATATGTTGTTCAGTAGGTGGGCGCACTCCAGCTGGCACTTACTCTCGTGCGCTAAGATGCAAACTGATAAATAAATACGTGAAATTGTACTTGTAAAATATCTAAAGTTAGTACAAAAGTATATTCATTAAAGAAATTATAATTAATCCACCGACTGAACAATTGAGTTTATCGAATTAAAAGAAAATATCGAATAAAATTAGGAGATACTCCCATAAAAATAGACATGTAGAATGAAATTAGAAAATATTCTTAATGAAATTGGACAATATGTCTGCTTGATAAAAAGTAGCATAAATAAAATTCATTAATTAAATAAAAGATAGTTGATTTTCATAATTCAATAAGTACATTAGTGTATAAAAGTGAGCATTCGTTAATACGTGCGTTCAAATGATACCCAAAATGTTAATATGTGGCGTGCCCAAAACAATATATAGTATTATTAAGTGAAATGATGCTGAAAATGAAAAATAAAATGTGGGAGTGCTAGTAGAAATGTCACCATGATGAGAAACGAAACGAAGTACATAAAACAAAACGAGGTAAAAAAAGCCGGGTCAACAACAGATGTAACCGTGACTCGTTGGCCTGCCTCACTGACGACACACCTAAGGGCATGCTCTTATTTTTCTTCCGATCTCTAGCAACTCGTACGGTCACACACCGAACGAGTAAAGAAAATTTACAAATCAAGGGGAACAAGTTGTCAATGAACTGGCTGAGCCACGGCATGCAGAGGATGCTTCATCTCACAAGACAGTTTCAGGAGCTCACTGAGATCAACCGGCCGGGGTGCATGTTGATCCCATTTGAAATGGCTCACCAGCTGGGCCACCCAATTTGTGACAGTGACGAGCCCTAGGCTACGGCCGGGACACACCCGTCGCCCCGCTCCAAACGGTGCAAGCCTAAGATCACAGCCCCTGACGTCCACGTCTTCCTCCAGGAACCTCTCTGGCCTGAACTCAAGTGGGTTCGCCCACACATTGGGGTCATGCGAGATGGCCCACATGTTGACCATGGCAGTGGTGTGCGCCGGGACGATCATGCCGTTGCTGAGCTCGACGTCTGATGTGGACAATCTCGCCCAGGACAAGAGTGGGCCAGGGGGTGGATTCTGAGTGTCTCTTTCACCACAGCAACTTTGCCAATCCAGCGTCTGTCAACTTCCCACCCTGGGCAGCCACGTCTGCAATCTCTGCTCTCACCTTCTCTTGAACCCGTGGGTGCAACACCAATTCCGCCATAACCCACTCGGTTAATAGTGCAGTAGTATCGGTTCCTCTAAAGATCATTTTCTGCCATTAATAATGATAATAAATTAATCAGGGACAATAACAATAATAAAAATATACTCAAGTAATAATTAATAAATAATGTGAAATATAAATCTACAAAATTTTTTATTAAACAAAATAATATTTTTACGAAAATAAATATTTTTAAATATTTTATTGATAAAAAAATCATTCAATAAAAAAAAGGTATTCTAACATTTGGTTTTTTTTAGATTGTTATTTTAGGATTGATCTAGTCGACATACCCACAAGACAGCAATCATATCCTTGTCTTGGAGCACTTCTTCACCGTCCAAAGAGAGCAACACGTCAACAAAATCACCATCGATATCTGCAGACTCCTTTCTTGAGCTGCTGCGTCCACTTCGGTGCTCTTCAATGATGCGTGCAACGAATTTCTTGACTCTTTCTTGACTCGGGGAACGAGCTTGGAACAACGCTCATTTACGTGCGATGGATCATACAAGTAGCTCAGCCATGGCAAATGATCACTCCAATTGAAAGCACCCAACAGCTCAAACCCTTCACTCACCATTTCCTTTAGCTCCTCAAGCTCCTCGCCTTCAGCGAATCTCTTGCCAAACACGCTTCCCATGATGTTGTTTAAGGAAGCCATTTGAAGGTGATTCCTTAACGATACGAACCCCTTCTGTTTCTGCTCGTTCGATATGTTGCTCAGCAGGTGGGCGCACTCCTGCTGGTGCTTACTCTCGTGCGCTGAGATGCGCCGAGGTGCAAACAAGTGAGGAGAAGAAATTTTTCTGAGCAGCCTCTAGTAGGTCCCGTTCGGCGCAAAGCCCATCGCTCGACCGAACATGAGGCTCTTTGCTGATTGCTTAACGGGGCGATCGGCGAAGTGGGGAGACGTCAGGATTTCTCGGGCAGTGTGAGGTTCAGAAGCCACGACAAGGGGGGTGGAGCCGAGGCTGAACGCCATGAGAGAAGTGTCTGCTCGGCTCCAAGCGATGGAAGCTAAAGTGCGATGGGCCAAGCTGCGGCTCAAAGTAAGAAGATTGCCAAAAATGGGCAGACCTCGAGGTCCAGGATCGGAACACGGCCCCGTTGGTTTCTCCCATTTTTCCAAGCAGTCCCGCCAGAAGAAAAAATTCACGTGAGGATTGCGAGAGACACAAAGGCAACAGCGAGATAAAACAGGACATCACCGCTCGAAAGGCCTTTAGACCCAAGAAACGCTGGTAGTGTAAAGATCCACCACTCTGCGTTCTTGCCTTGGTACTCCATGGTTTATCAATTCCAAATAAGGGTAGGGCGGTTGGCCTGCAGCCTCCTCCTCTCTTTCTTTTTTCCCGTCAAGAGGAGCGTTGATGCTCAGAGTTCTATTACATATCTACGTACGCTGTCAAACTTTTAATACTTTGATTTTGATATTATTATTAGTGTTTAATAATTATATGCAAATTTTAAATTTTATTAATAAAAAAATAACATAATAATAACGAAAAAAATATGTATATACAAATAATCTAAATATAAAATCCTATTTATTAATTATAAATAAATTGAGCAATTCAATTTTATATAATAATAAATTTTTAATTTTCGTAATTGTTAAAATCATAGTAAATTAAATTTGATTAAAATAATTTTTATTTTATTATTTATTAATTGTGCGAAATCCACCCTCCAAATCCGCCCTCCAAAGGTATGCGTATTATTGTACCAAAAATTTTATCCCGATGATGAGATGCGTGCCATACTTCGGGGTAACAATAGATTTTACCTCATTGGCCGCCCATTCGGTTGCTGCCCGCCGCTAGAAAAGGGAATGTAATTATGTAAAATAATAATAATAATAAACTAAATTATTTTTTTTTTCAAAAAGTTAATTTAAGTGCCCTTATCCTCCTTAAAACTGAAAAAAAATATACATATATATATATATATATATATATATATATATATATATATATATATATTTATCTCCTAATTTTTTTTTTTTTGTTTCTTTTGAAACCTAAATAATTATTTTGTTAACATAGAATTACGCAAATGAAAACTCTAACACCCATTGAAAAAAAAAAGGAAAAAGAGAATGAGGTGAAACAAAAATCACAACGCATACGTGTTACGAGACTAAGTTAGGAGATAAAGCGTGTCAAATTTTAATTACTTGTTTAACTCTTCATTAAATTAGTGAGAGGAAGCAATGATTAATTTGTTAATAAATCTCATAAATTTATTACACACAGATTGTTTTTACATTATAATATGATAAACTAAATTAATTACGCAAATGAAAACTCTAAAACCCACGGAAGAAAAAAGAAAAAGAGAATAAGCTGAAACAAAAATCACAACGTATACATGTTACGAGACCAAGTTAAGACATAAAGCGTATCAAATTTTAATTGTTATTTAACTCTTCATTAAATTAGTGAGAGGAAACAATGATTAATTTGTTAATGAATCTCATGAATTTATTACACACTGACCGCTTTCACATTATAATATGATAAAGTAAATTAATTAGGGAAATGAAAACTCTAACACCCACTGGAAAAAAAAAAAAGAAAAAGAGAATAAGGTGAAACAAAAATCACAACGCATACATGTTAGGAGACCAAGTTAGGGCATAAAGCGCATCAAATTTTAATTGCTTGTTTAACTCTTCATTAAATTAGTGAGGGGAAATAACGATTAATTTGTTAATAAATTTCATGAATCGAGTTACCATTTTTACGTTACAATATCATAAACTAAATTAATTATTATATAAATTAATGAGATTTATTCAACCATGAAATATTCTAAAAAATAAATGTGATCCGTCTGGCTACAAAATCCGTGCAATATCCAATACTTTTAATAAAAAATTTTAATTTTACACACTCTATTTAGAATATAATAATAAATTATATTTTTATTCTTTGCATGTAATTAAGTACACTATAACAATTAATTTTCCCAACAAATAACACTTTTTATCAAGTTTTCATAAAATACGTTTGACATAGTTAGAAAGATTCTATTACAAATGACATAAATAGATGAAAACACCTTTGAATACATATAAAGTAAACATATGAACTTTAGAACATTAGAAATAGAAAATAAATTGAAACATATAAACACTTTCTATTTTTGTAAGTTAATATTCATTGTTTCTACTAAATTGTATTTAATAATTAATTAATTTTAAGTGTTTATGTATTTTAATGCAAAATATATTTTTTCATTAAATTTTTAATATGTATTGGTCAAAATTCTTATTTTGATATATTGATCAAAATACGAAAGAATTATGTGTAAAATTGAACAAAAGCATATTTAGAAATTTTAATTGTATATTTTATTAATCATCAAAACTTATTTTGAACTTAATCTCTTAAAACTTGAAGAATTTTTATTTTGGTACATTATTATTTTGAAAATAATTTAATTTATATGATTTAATTATTTAAAATATATTTAAATATTAGTATTTATCTTAACAAAATGATTAAAGACCACTTTTAAATTTGTCATAGAAAATATTGATTCTATTAATAAACAAAAGACATAATTATTGCAACAAAAAAAAAAAACAACTGTTGGACACTATACATTTTAGTGACTGTTCTTGTATGTGGCAAATACTTTTCCGATAAGAATCTTGGCAATTTTTATGCTTGTAACCTTAACACTGTTCATCAACCATTTACCTACGGCTTTCAATTATAAACAACTTTGGAAGATTTCCCAACACTGGGGAAGAATCAAGGATGTTATTGTTTAAAATAGAGTAACCATGGTCGTGAAAAGATTTAGGTTTGTAAAATTTGACAATCAACAAGATGCAATAGGGGCAGTATAACAGTTGAATGGAGAGTGGTACAAAAGTCATTGATTTAGTGTACAAATTTCCAATTGTCCCGATTCTTAGCTCAAGGCTCAGTGGTAAGTATGGGGAAAGGCCATGTAGGAACGAAAAGGGTTTAAGGCATAAGGATAATGCCAAGGACCTAGGTGGTAGTGGGATTGGATGTAAGGTAGGCTTCATACATAGTCATGGCACTGACCTTAATAGTCTACAAAATGATGATAGAGGAAGTAGAGTTTTTGTTTTGGAGTTTGGTGGAATGACACGGCTGTTTAAATCAAATGGTCGTTTGAGGGAACAATTGTGGAGAGGAGTTGGTTAGTTGATCAAGGTTAGGGTGCTGAGGGAGATCAGCGATGTGACTTACCTTTGATTCCAAAGAGGATATGCTTGATAAGTTAGACAAGGGAAGGTTAGCAATACCAGTTAATATGAGTGCTATTTCTAGGGTCTATTTTAAAAGCTAGTGTTGATTAGGGTGTGTGGGTGTCGATCGAAGGACTCTTTTCAATTGTGGTTAAAAAGGTTTCTAATAAGACTAGGGGAAAAGTGGAGTAGGTTTATTAGAGCATGGCAAGGCAAGAGCATTATTGGTAATGTGTAGCAAAAGGGCCTTGAATAACTTATAGCCTTTTGATTAGCTTTGGGTTTGACTTTTCACTTGTGATAATTGTGATAATATGCATAATTAACATAAAAGGGTTAGGGAAGTTGGCCAAACAAAGAGTTGTACATAAGTGAGTTTGTCATATAAATTATAGTATTTTGTTTATTCAAGAAATCAAACTCTGAAACCCTGTAAATGCTGTCATGAGGCTGGTGTGGGGGAGATAAAGAGTGTAGATGTTGATTGTGGAATTAGTGGGGCAATTGGGGGGCTTGCTATTTATTTTAATGAATTGATCTTTTAGCTACAAAATAAATTAGTGGCAAAATGTTTTATGGTGATGGTGGGGTGGTTAGTGTCAATAGATAGAATTATGGTATTGGTCAATATGTATGGGCCGAATTGTCGTTTTGAACAACAAGATTTTTTGAAGGAGTTGAGAGGAATGAAAAATAAATTTATTAGGTTGTGATATATAAGTTGCAATTTTAGCATGATGTTGACAAAGAATTAAATAATAAGATATATCGATGACAGATAGGTAATTTAAAATTTTACCAACTTTGTGTATGACATGAAACTTATGAACTTACTTATTTACAGGTATAAATACACCTGAATTAATTCATAGGAGACACTATCAATGAGTAAGGTAGATAGATTTTTGGTAGAAGCCAAATGGTTGCAAGTAATACCAAATATGACACAATGGAACGTACAATATTCCTTTTCTAAATATTTTAACATCTATTTACGAACATAAGATCATGATTGAGGTCTAATTCCTTTTTGGTATTTCAACTATTGGATGAATAATAAAAAGTTACAAAAAGATGTGAAGGTTATGTGGAATCAAACTACTCATCATTGTAGTTTGGGTGGTAAAATGCTGACTGTAAAAGACTTTCTTCATCTTGATAACTTTAAAGGAGTTTCGATCGCAAGAGGAGTGTATGAGAAGCGCAATTAAAAATCAAGTAGTTAATTCTCAAACAAAAGACACAAGGACTATCAGAGATAGAGTGGTCGATTTATGCAAAGTTTTTCTATTTTCTCTTTTTTGCTTTTGGTTTACACGGTTGAAAACCAAGCATGCGCGTATGTTTATATGCCAACAACATTTTATTCATCAATTGGTTTTAATCCTTTAACAAAAATTTTTCTCTTACAAATATGTTGGATAGCCTTAGAATCAATCCACCAAGACTTAGTAACCATTTTCTCATTTGTTAGTTTGGCAAAAACTTATCTTTTTTCTTTTTCGAAAAGATGACATTTAAATTTAGAATGTCATTTCTTTTAATAAAAATGACATTTGTCCTTTTTTTTTTTACCTTTTATATTACTTTTTGTCAACATTGGATTGACTTTTCCTTTTATTAAAGAACTTGCTTAATTATCCTTCCTTGATTATATGTATTTTTGAAACATGAGAGACTTAATATTTGTGTTTTTCTTGCATGCGAAACTTTTCTTTTACATAAATGTGATTAACAACCTTTTTTAAGAAAAATATCTTATGTTTTATGCTTTGGATTTCTCTTGAAATCTTTTCATAAAGAAGACAAGTTGTGTATTATAGAACACAATGCATATGAGTTCACAACCTAAGTGATATAATCTTTTATAATTGTATTTTGATTTTGAAAATGTCCAACGAATTCCTAAAGAAGTTTACGATAACTTTAGGTATTAAAGATAATTGAAAAGCTATTCCATTAATAATGGTCATCCTTCTTGCCTACTAATTGATTCTACCTTACATGCGCTTGGAAAATGGGTCCAAAACCAACAAATTTATGCCACTGTACTCAAGTCATATTGTGTCACAAAATCTATTACCTAACCATCAATTATATTACTAAGAGTTAAACGATCATTCGAATAAGTTTTTTTTTTGTGGGTTGATATTTTACGTTGATCTAGTTGACGTACCCACAAGACAGCAATCATATCGTCATCTTGGAGCGCTTCTTCACCGTCCAAGGAGAGCAACACGTCAACAAAATCACCATCGCTATCTGCAGACTCCTTTCTTGAGCTGCTGCGCCTACTTCGGTTCTCTTCAATGATGCGTCCAACGAATTTCTTGGCTCGGGGAACGAGCTTCGAGCAACGCTCATTTATGTGTGATGCATCATAGAATTAGCTCAGCCATGGAAAACGATCACTCCAATTGATAGCACCCAACAACTCGATCCCTTCCCTCACCATTTCCTTGAGTGAATCTCTTGCCAAACATGCTTCCCATGATGTTGTTTAAGGAAGCCATTTGAAGGTGATTCCTTAACAACACGAAGCCCTTCTGTTTCTGCTAGTTCGATATGTTGCTCAGTAGGTGGGCGCACTCCAGCTGGCACTTACTCTCGTGCGCTGAGATGCAAACTGATAAATAAATACGTGAAATTGTACTTGTAAAATATCTAAAGTTAGTACAAAAGTATATTCATTGAAGAAACTATAATTAACCCACCGACTGAACAATTGAGTTTATCAAATTAAAAGAAAATTTCGAATAAAATTAGGAGATACTCCCATAAAAATAGACATGTTGAATGAAATTAGAAAATATTCTTAATGAAATTGGACAATATGTTTGCTTGATAAAAAGTAGCATAAATAAAATTCATTAATTAAATAAAAGATAGTTGATTTTATTCGTGAATACGCCAAAATGTTAATATGTGGGGTGCCCAAAACAATATATAGTATTATTAAGTGAAATGATGCTGAAAATGAAAAATAAAATGTGGGAGTGCGAGTAGAAATGTCACCATGATGAGAAACGAAACGAAGTACATAAAACAAAACGAGGTAAACAAAGCCGGGTCAACAACAGATGTAACCGTGACTCGTCGGCCTGCCTCACTGACGACACACCTAAGGGCATGCTCTTATTTTTCTTCCGATCTCTAGCAACTCGTACGATCACACACCGAACGAGTAAAGAAAATTTACAAATCAAGGGGAACAACAAGTTGTTAGACTTTTCTAGAATTTCTCTTTATAAAATTCTTATTTCTATAATACAGGATCTTTCTTTATGCGAATACTAGCAATAAAAAACTGTAATTGAAATCAACATACCGTTGTCCATTATGCTGATGTCCCGCAGTGGAAATGAGAATCCCTTTTCTTTTCGTTCCTGAACGCTTCTTTCTTTTCTCCTACTCTTCCCTTTCTTTTCTTTACGTTTTCTCTCTCTGATGGTTGAGATCCAGAAAGGTCCGTAATAGCATATATATATATATATATATATACACACATATTCTTTTCCTGTAACCGTTACCTTAAATAGGAAGATCCTCCCTTTCTGTAATAATTATCTTAAATAGGAAGATACTCCTTTTCCTATAACGATTATTCTTAATAGGAAGATATTCCTCTTCCTGTAACGTTTATTCTTAATAGGGAGAGTGGAGGGATTTTAAACCCGATGACCCAAATTACCGTTATGCCTAAACGACCATCATATTAGGCCTTTTATTTTGAGTCATACTTTAAATGACATGGGCCACTCATGTTAATTAACTTAACAATCTCCCACTTGGCCCATGTCATGACTTGATGAAACAATAACAATTAAGTGCGCACAATTCTTAAGGATCATCAAATCACAACACTTGATTGAATTAAAATGATTGGATCAAGGCGGTCACACATCTTATAGCGACATGATTCCTTCCATGTATCACATAATCATCATAATTCATAATAACCTTACTGAGGAATATTGAAACTTTAATTATCATTCCCATATATGCCATTAGTTATCCCATAAACTATAATCGTATACAACTGAACAGAGATAACAAAGCACAAGCAAAACCATAACTCTAATTGAATTCACAAGCGTCACAATGATATGAGCATCCTAAATATTGGCTTTCAAGCGTATGAGGACCTGTCCATAATGCCCATCCGATCAACGTGTCCAATAAATGTTTTCGGTGGCAAACCTTTAGTTAACGGGTCCGCTATCATCAACTCAGTGCCAATATGCTCAATGGACACTCTTTGGTTTTGCACTTCTTCTTTAACAGATAGATATTTCAAATCCATATGTTTCGCACCTTTGGAATACCTATCAATCTTGGAGAAGAAGACTACTGCGGAATTATCACAGTAAATTCTTAACGGCTTTTCTATACTGTCGACCAAACCAAGCCTTAAGATAAAATTCCGCAACCATAACGCATGAACAGTAGCCTTAAAGCATGCTACAAATTCAGCCTCCATAGTGGAAATAGCAATGACAGACTTCTTCCCGCTTTTCCGAGAAACTACTCCTCCAGCCAGGAGAAACATGTAACCAAATGTAGATTTCCTCGAGTCTACACATCCAGCATAATTTGAATCCGAGTAGCCTACTACTTCAAGATGACTTGATCTTTTATAAGTAAGCATATAATCCTTGGTGCCTTGTAAGTACCTAAGTACTTTCTTTCCGGCTTTCCAATGATCTATTCCAGGATTACTTTGATATCGGCCTAACATTTCAACTGCGAAACTGATGTCTAGCTGAGTACATGTTTGCGCATACATCAGGCTTCCAACCAGTGATGCATAGGGAACTGATTCCATCGCTTTCCGTTCCAAATCATTCTTTGGACATTGTAATTCATTGAACTTGTCCTCTTTCTGAATTGGAACTATTCCTGTTGAGCAATTTTCCATTCTAAATCTCTCTAATACTTTATTGATATAGCCTTTCTGAGACAATCCTAACAATCCTTGTGATCTATCACGAAATATTTCTATTCCTATCACATAGGATGCCTCATTCATATCTTTCATTTCAAAAGTTTTAGAGAGAAATTTCTTTACATTATGTAACAAACCTATGCCATTAGCAGTCAAAAGAATGTCATCGACATATAGGACTAATATAATGAACTTGCTCCCACTGACCTTCATATAGATACACCGATCAACGGTGTTTTCTACAAAACCGTATGACGTAATGGTATTATTGAACTTAATATACCATTGTCGGGAGGCTTGTTTCAGTCCATATATCAATTTCTTTAATTTACACACCAAATTTTCTTGCCCAGTGGTGAAGAAACCTTCAGGTTGGTCCATATACACTTCCTCTTCCAAGTCACCATTCAAAAAGGCGGTCTTTACATGCATTTGGTGGAGCTCTATATCCTTATGAGCCACCAAAGCCATAATAATTCTTAAAGAGTCTTTCTTAGAAACTGGAGAGAAAGTCTCCTTATAGTCAACACCATCCCTTTGTGTGAAACCTTTGGCAACAAGTCTGACCTTATACCTTTCGATGTTACCGTTCAAGTTTTGCTTGGTCTTGAAGACCCACTTACAACCAACTCGTTTTGATCCTTCAGGTAACTCTACTAGCTCCCAGACTTGGTTTACATCCATCGATTTTATCTCTTCCTTCATGGCATTGAACCATCTTTCAGAATCATTACATTCCATGGCTTGTTTAAATGAAACTGGATCTTTATCAATGCTCAATTCCGATTTATGCTCAAGTGAGTAAACCACATAATCATTTGAAACTGCTGGCCTTTTCTGTCTTGTAGACCTCCGTAATGCCATTTCTTGTGGTATCACTTGTTCATTTGTAAATTGAACATTGTCACTTGGTTCATCTCTTATATGTTCACTTTGCATGTTTTGAGTATCAATTTGTTGTCCTTGCATGTCACGTGACTGTGATGCAACATAAGGAATAACAATTTGAGTAGAAACACTGGGTGTAGGAATACCGACATGAGTAGGAGTACTCACTGTAGACCTTTCATTTTGTGATTCTTTAATATCCACCTTTCGTGATTCCCCACTCCCACTGAACTGACCATTTTCAATGAATCGAGCATTACCAGACTCAACTATTCTAATATTATGGTTAGGGCAGTAGAACCTATACCCTTTGGACTTTTCAGAATAGCCAATGAAGTAACCACTAATGGTTCTCGCATCAAGCTTTCCTTCATGTGGATTGTATATCCTTACTTCTGCTGGACATCCCCAAACATGAAGGTGTCTCAAACTGGGTTTCGTCCCTGTCCATACTCGTAAGGAGTTTTAGGGACAGCCTTACTAGGAACCCTATTCAGCAGATATGCAGCAGTTCTTAATGCATGCATCCACAAAGATAAGGGTACAGTACTGTAATTCAACATGCTCCTAACCATATCCATAAGTGTGCGATTCCACCTTTCCGCTACACCATTCTGTTGTGGTGTACCAGGCATTGTATACCGTACACATATGCCTCGACTTTCAAGAAGTTTTGCAAATGGATCAGGACATTGTCCACTTTCATTGAATTTTTCATAATATTCACCACCCCTATCTGACTTAATCACTTTTTCTTTTCTATCTAACTGCCTCTCTACTTCATTAATAAACACCTCTAGGATGTTTACTAACTGAGACTTTTCATGCAGTAGATACAAGTAACAATACCGTGAGTAGTCATCTATAAAGGTGATAAAATATTTCTTAACACCCCATGTTGGGATATCAAACGGGTCATAAATATCAGTGTGTATCAATTCTAAAGGCTCATTGCTTCTCATGGCTGGGTTCTTTGATGTATGTTTTGTTTGTTTCCCTTTTATACAATCAACACATACATCCCAATCAGTAAAATCCAATTGAGGCAGGACATCACCTTTCATCAACTTCAATATCCTTTCTTTGGATATATGACCCAATCTTTGATGCCATAAGAAAGCAGAACTTTCATCATGCATATTACATTTGTTACCTATACCATGCTCAACAAGAAATATGGAATCAGCATACATAGCATCAAGATTAAAACGGTACAAATCATCAATCAAAGTACCAGATCCATAATAGTACGAATGTCTATACAATGAAAATGCACCATTTCCAATCTTGAGGTTAAATCCTTCTTTATCCAATTTGCAACAGAAACTAAATTTCTAGCACATTCAGGAACATAGAGACACTTTTCTAGATCCAGATGACACTTGGTGTCCAGGATCAATTTGTACATCCCAATCCCTTCTATTCGTGCCTTCATTTTGTTTCCCATATAGAGGAACTTCTCAGTTCCTGTTATAGGCTGGATTGAAAGGAATCCCTGCATAATATGTGACACATGAATAGTAGCTCCAGAATCTAACCACCAAGTATTATTGGGCACTTCAATTATGTTTGATTCAAAACATACTGATATACAGTACGTACCTTTCTTTTCGAACCAAGCCTTTCTTTTTGGGCAATCATTCTTAAAGTGACCCATCCTTTTGCAGAAGAAGCATTTCTGATCCTTTTGGATCGGACCTCTAGTGACTTTCATAGAGGCTTTGTCCTTCTTCTTACCTTTCTTATGTGGTTTAGACCTGCTACCACTAGCATCCTTACAAACGATGAGATGAATGGAGTGATCCTTCATCTTCTTTAATCTCCCTTCCTCCTGAACTAACATGGCCTTAATTTCTTGAAAGTTCCATTTCTCTTTAATAGTGTTATAATTCACTTGGAACTGGCCAAATTTAGGAGGCAGTGAGTTTATGATGAATTGAACCAGAAATGATTCACTCATATCCATTCCCATTGTTTTCAACCTTGCTGCTAAATTAGCCATACTGGTCACATGATCATGAATGGGCTGTGACCAATCAAATTTCTTGGTCGTCAGCTCACTCATTAGGGTTCCTACAATGGATTTATCAGTTATATCTGACTGAGAGTATTCCTTAATTCTCATCAGAAATTCCCTCGTATTTTCCGTCTTAAGCATCGATGGCTTGACGTTTTTAGCTATCGTCATCCGCATCAAATTTAAACTCAGCCTATTGGACCGTACCCAAGCCTCATAAAAAGAATTATCAGATTCTGTACTAGTCTCTGTAATGGCTGCAGGCTTTTCATTCGAAATGACTGCTAAGTCCAAGCCCAATACACCCAAATGAAACTGAATATGGTCAGACCATTCAGCATAGTTCAGCCCATTGAATTTGACCATCGAATTGCCTAAGGCGAATACATTGGTGGAAGCTGCAAACATAATCCAAATTTATTACAAACTTTAATCATATATTTAAGTTCACCTTTGGGTAATCCTCAAATACATAACTCTAATCAATAATAATGCTAATTTGAATATACTTTAATAGATCAATTAATCATACTAGAATTAACATGAATGTCATCTTTGGATATACAATCACGTTTACTCAGTATATCAATTAATCCCTTTTAGTGTCATTAATTACAAGCAATGATCCATCTTTGGATGATCTCCTAACTTTTAATTAATAACCACAATTATTCATTTCAAAACATTTTATTAGCATCCAAAATGAACAATTAAAATTCACAATCAGCTGTTCAGATCCATTCAAAGCTAGGCCACTTTGGTGACTAACAAGCTTTTAATATTTGACTCATATTTACGTGAATTTAATAATCTTCAATTATGAAGATTAAATTATCTTTTATATGGGAATTTTCCAATAACCGGTTCTTTTTTCACGTGGTATTCATTCGACCCGAGCACCACCATACTGCAGGTGGGACCCACGTACCAGGCAACCCATGACACGCTCCGGTCGCACAGTAGCGGCACCACCGTCCTACCGCCTCCAGCCGATCGACCCACGTCCACGTCTTCCTCCAGGAACCTCTCTGGCCTGAACTCAAATGGGTTTGCCCACACTTTGGGGTCATGCGTGATGGCCCACATGTTGACCAAGGGAGTGGTGTGCGCCGGGACGATCATGCCGTTGCTGAGCTCGACATCTGATGTGGACAATCTCGTCCACGACAAGAGTGGGCCAGGGGGTGGATTCTGAGTGTCTCTTTCACCACAGCCTGCTGATAGGGCAACTTTGCCAATCCAGCGTCTGTCAACATCCCACCCTGGGCAGCCAGGTCTGCAATCTCTGCTCTCACCTTCTCTTGAACCCGTGGGTGCAACACCAATTCCGCCATAACCCACTCGGTTAATAGTGTAGTAGTATCGGTTCCTCTAAAGATCATTTCCTGCCATTAATATGATAATAAATTAATCAGGCACAATAACAATAATAAAAAATATACCCAAGTAATAATTAACAAATAATGTGAAATATGACTCCACAAAATTATTTATTAAACAAAATAATATTTTTACGAAAATAAATATTTTTTAATATTTTATTCATAAAAAAATCATTCAATAAAAAATAAGTATTCTAACATCGGTTTTTTTTGGGATTGTTATTTTACGATTGATCTAGTCGACATACCCACAAGACAGCAATCATATCCTCATCTTGGAGCACTTCTTCACCGTCCAAAGAGAGCAACACATAAACAAAATCACCATCGATATCTACAGACTCCTTTCTTGAGCTGCTGCGTCCACTTCGGTGCTCTTCAATGATGCGTCCAACGAATTTCTTGACTTGGGGAACGAGCTTGGAGCAACGCTCATTTACGTGCGATGGATCATACATGTAGCTCAGCCATGGCAAATGATCACTCCAATTGAAAGCACCCAACAGCTCAAACCCTTCACTCACCATTTCCTTCAGCTCCTCAAGCTCCTCGCCTTCAGCGAATCTCTTGCCAAACACGCTTCCCATGATGTTGTTTAAGGAAGCCATTTGAAGGTGATTCCTTAACGACACGAATCCCTTCTGTTTCTGCTCGTTCAATATGTTGCTCAGCAGGTGGGCGCACTCCAGCTGGCGCTTACTCTCGTGCGCTGAGATGCGCCGAGGTGCAAACAAGTGAGAAGAAGAAATTTTTCTGAGCAGCCTCCAGTAGGTCCCGTTCGGCGCAAAGCCCATCGCTCGACCGAACATGAGGCTATTTGCTGATTGCTTAACGGGGCGATCGGCGACGTGGGGAGACGTCAGGATTTCTCGGGCAGTGTGAGGTTCAGAAGCCACGACAAGGGGGGTGGAGCCGAGGCTGAACGCCATGAGAGAAGTGTCTGCTCGGCTCCAAGCCATGGAAGCTAAAGTGCGATGGGCCAAGCCGCGGCTCAAAGTAAGAAGATTGCCAAAAATGGGCAGACCTCGAGGTCCAGGGATGGGGACACGGCCCCGTTGGTTTCTCCCATTTTTCCAAGCAGTCCCGCCAGAAGAAAAAATACACGTGAGGATTGCGAGAGACACAAAGGCAACAGCGAGATAAAAGAAAACATCACCGCTCGAAAGGACTTTAGACCCAAGAAACGCTGGTAGTGTAAAGATCCACCACTCTGCGTTCTTGCCTTGGTACTCCATGGTTTTTCAATTCCAAATAGAGAACTGAAAAACACGTAAAGCAGCCTAAGGATCTTGTGATGAGACAAGGAGAAGATTTCTAAATTGCTCACTTGATAGAGGACCCAAGTGGCAGGGATATATATATATATATATATATATATAGGGGTAGGGCGGTTGGCTTGCAGCCTCCTCCTCTCTTTCTTTTTTTCCTGTGAAGAGGAGCGTTGATCGCTCAGAGTTCTATTACATATCTACGCTGTCAAATTTTTTTAATACTTTGATTTTGATATTATTATTAGTGTTTAATAATTATATGTAAATTTTAAATTTTTTATTAATAAAAAAATAACATAATAATAACGAAAAAAATATGTATATACAAATAATCTAAATATAAAGTCCAATTTATTAATTATAAATAAATTTAGCAATTCAATTTTATATTATAATAAATTTTTAATTTTCTTAATTGTTAAAATCATAGTAAATTAAATTTGATTAAAATAATTTTTATTTTATTATTTATTAATTGTTAATTTGCCCCTCGAAAGGTATGCGTATTATTGTCCCAAAAATTTTATCCCGATGATGAGATGCGTGCCATTCTTCGGGGTAACAATAGATTTTACCTCATTGGCCGCCCATTCGGTTGCTGCACGCGCTAGAAAAGGGAATGTAATTATGTAAAAAATAATAATAATAATAATAAACTAAATTATTTTTTTTTTCAAAAAGTTAATTTAAGTGCCCTTATCCTCCTTAAAAATGAAAAAAAATATATATATATATATATATATATATATATATAATTGTTTTTTTTTTTGTTTCTTTTGAAACCTAAATAATTATTTTGTTAACACCCATTGAAAAAAAAAAAAAAAAAAAGGAAAAAGAGAATAAGGTGAAACAAAAATCACAACGCATACATGTTACGAGACTAAGTTAGGAGATAAAGCGTGTCAAATTTTAATTACTTGTTTAACTCTTCATTAAATTAGTGAGAGGAAGTAATGATTAATTTGTTAATAAATCTCATAAATTTATTACACACAGATTGTTTTTACATTATAATATGATAAACTAAATTAATTACGCAAATGAAAACTCTAAAACCCACTGAAGAAAAAAAGAAAAAGAGAATAAGCTGAAACAAAATCACAACGTATACATGTTACGAGACCAAGTTAGGACATAAAGCGTATCAAATTTTAATTGTTTATTTAACTCTTCATTAAATTAGTGAGAGGAAACAATGATTAATTTGTTAATGAATCTCATGAATTTATTACACACTGACGCTTTAACATTATAATATGATAAAGTAAATTAATTAGGCAAATGAAAACTCTAACACCCATTGGAAAAAAAAAAAAGAAAAAGAGAATAAGGTGAAACAAAAATCACAACGCATACATGTTACGAGACCAAGTTAGGGCATAAAGCGCATCAAATTTTAATTGCTTGTTTAACTCTTCATTAAATTAGTGAGGGGAAACAACGATTAATTTGTTAATAAATCTCATGAATCGAGTTACCATTTTTACGTTACAATATCATAAACTAAATTAATTATTATATAAATTAATGAGATTTATTCAACCATGAAAGATATTCTCAAAAATAAATGCGATCCGTCTGGCTACAAAACCCGTGCACTATCCAATACTTTTAATAAAAAATTTTAATTTTACACACTCTATCTAGAATATAATAATAAATTATATTTTTATTCTTTGCATGTAATTAAGTACACTATAACAATTAATTTTCCCAACAAATAACACTTTTTATCAAGTTTTCATAAAATACGTTTGACATAGTTAGAAAGATTCTATTACAAATGACATAAATAGATGAAAAAACCTTTGAATACATATAAAGTAAACATATGAACTTTAGAACATTAGAAATAGAAAATAAATTGAAACATATAAACACTTTCTATTTTTGTAAGTTATTATTCATTGTTTCTACTAAATTGTATTTAATAATTAATTAATTTTAAGTGTTTATGTATTTTAATGCAAAATATATTTTTTCATTAAATTTTTAATATGTATTGGTCAAAATTCTTATTTTGATATATTGATCAAAATACGAAAGAATTATGTGTAAAATTGAACAAAAGCATATTTAGAAATTTTAATTGTATATTTTATTAATCATCAAAACTTATTTTGAACTTAATCTCTTAAAACTTGAAGAATTTTTATTTTGGTACATTATTATTTTGAAAATAATTTAATTTATATGATTTAATTATTTAAAATATATTTAAACATTAGTATTTATCTTATCAAAATGATTAAAGACCTCTTTTAAATTTGTCATAGAAAATATTGATTCTATTAATAAACAAAAGACATAATTATTGCTAAAAAAAAAAACAACCGTTGGACACTATACATTTTAGTGACCGTTCTTGTATGTGGCAAATACTTCTTCGATAAGAATCTTGACAATTTTTATGGTTGTAACCTTAACACTGTTCATCAACCATTTACCTATGGCTTTCAATTATAAACAACTTTGGAAGATTTCCCAACACTGGGGAAGAATCAAGGATGTTATTGTTTAAAATAGAGTAACCATGGTCGTGAAAAGATTCAGGTTTGTAAAATTTGACAATCAACAAGATGCAATAGGGGCAGTATAACAGTTGAATGGAGAGTGGTACAAAAGTCATTGATTTAGTGTACAAATTTCCAATTGTCCCGATTCTTAGCTCAAGGCTCAGTGGTAAGGATGGAGAAAGGCCATGTAGGAACGAAAAGGGTTTAAGGCATAAGGATAATGCCAAGGACCTAGGTGGTAGTGGGATTGGATGTAAGGTAGGCTTCATACATAGTCATGGCACTGACCTTAATAGTCTACAAAATGATGATAGAGGAAGTAGAGTTTTTGTTTTGGAGTTTGGTGGAATGACACGGCTGTTTAAATCAAATGGTCGTTTGAGGGAACAATTGTGGAGAGGAGTTGGTTAGTTGATTAAGGTTAGGGTGCTAAGGGAGATCAGCGATGTGACTTACCTTTGATTCCAAAGAGGATATGCTTGATAAGTTAGACAAGGGAAGGTTAGCAATACCAGTTAATATGAGTGCTATTCCAGGGTCTATTTTAAAAGCTCGACAACTGATGTGGACAATCTCGCCCACGACAAGAGTGGGCCAGGGGGTGGATTCTGAGTGTCTCTCTCACCACAGCCTGCTGATAGGGCAACTTTGCCAATCCAGCGTCTGTCAACTTCCCACCCTGGGCAGCCACGTCTGCAATCTCTGCTCTCACCTTCTCTTGAACCCGTGGGTGCAACACCAATTCCGCCATAACCCACTCGGTTAATAGTGCAGTAGTATCGGTTCCTCTAAAGATCATTTCCTGCCATTAATAATGACAATAAATTAATCAGGCACAATAACAATAATAAAAAATATACCCAAGTAATAATTAACAAATAATGTGAAATATGACTCCACAAAATTATTTATTAAACAAAATAATATTTTTACGAAAATAAATATTTTTTAATATTTTATTCATAAAAAAATCATTCAATAAAAAATAAGTATTCTAACATTTCAGTTTTTTTTGGGATTGTTATTTTACGATTGATCTAGTCGACATACCCAAAAGACAGCAATCATATCCTCATCTTGGAGCACTTCTTCACCATCCAAAGAGAGCAACACGTCAACAAAATCACCATCGATATCTACAGACTCCTTTCTTGAGCTGCTGCGTCCACTTCGGTGCTCCTCAATGATGCGTCCAACGAATTTCTTGACTCGGGGAACGAGCTTGGAGCAACGCTCATTTACGTGCGATGGATCATACATGTAGCTCAGCCATGGCAAATGATCACTCCAATTGAAAGCACCCAACAGCTCAAACCCTTCACTCACCATTTCCTTCAGCTCCTCAAGCTCCACGCCTTCAGTGATTCTCTTGCCAAACACGCTTCCCATGATGTTGTTTAAGGAAGCCATTTGAAGGTGATTCCTTAACGACACGAATCCCTTCTGTTTCTGCTCGTTCGATATGTTGCTCAGCAGGTGGGCGCACTCCAGCTGGCGCTTACTCTCGTGCACTGAGATGCGCCGAGGTGCAAAACAAGTGAGAAGAAGAAATTTTTCTGAGCAGCCTCCAGTAGGTCCCGTTTGGCGCAAAGCCCATCGCTCGACCGAACATGAGGCTCTTTGCTGATTGCTTAACGGGGCGATCGGCGAAGTGGGGAGACGTCAGGATTTCTCGGCCATTGTGAGGTTCAGAAGCCACGACAAGGGGGGTGGAGCCGAGGCTGAACGCCATGAGAGAAGTGTCTGCTCGGCTCCAAGCCATGGAAGCTAAAGTGCGATGGGCCAAGCCGCGGCTCAAAGTAAGAAGATTGCAAAAAATGGGCAGACCTCGAGGTCCAGGGATCGGGACACGGCCCCGTTGGTTTCTCCCATTTTTCCAAGCAGTCCCGCCAGAAGAAAAAAATCCACGTGAGGATTGTGAGAGACACAAATGCAACAGCGAGATAAAACAAAACATCACCGCTCGAAAGGACTTTAGACCCAAGAAACGCTGGTAGTGTAAAGATCCACCACTCTGTGTTCTTGCCTTGGTACTCCATGGTTTTTCAATTCCAAATAGAGAACTGAAAAACACGTAAAGCAGCCTAAGGATCTTGTAATGAGACAAGGAGAAGATTTCTAAATTGCTCACTTGATAGAGGACCCAAGTGGACACTATACATTTTGTAATAAACAAAAGACATAATTATTGCTTAAAAAAAAAAACAACTATTGGACACTATACATTTTAGTGACTGTTCTTGTATGTGGCAAATACTTCTCCGACAAGAATCTTCGCAATTTTTTTGGTTGTAACCTTAACACTGTTCATCAACCATTTACCTACGGCTTTCAATTATAAACATCTTTGGAAGATTTCCCAACAATGGGGAAGAATCAAGGATGTTATTTTTTAAAATAGAGTAACCATGGTCGTGAAAAGATTCAGGTTTGTAAAATTTGACAATCAACAAGATGCAATAGGGGCAGTATAACAGTTGAATGGAGAGTGGTACAAAAGTCATTGATTTAGTGTACAAATTTCCAATTGTCCCGATTCTTAGCTCAAGGCTCAGTGGTAAGGATTGAGAAAGGCCATGTAGGAACGAAAAGGGTTTAAGGCATAAGGATAATGCCAAGGACCTAGGTGGTAGTGGGATTGGATGTAAGGTAGGCTTCATACATAGTCATGGCATTGACCTTAATAGTCTACAAAATGATGATAGAGGAAGTAGAGTTTTTGTTTTGGAGTTTGGTGGAATGACACGACTGTTTAAATCAAATGGTCGTTTGAGGGAACAATTGTGGAGAGGAGTTAGTTAGTTGATCAAGGTTAGGGTGCTGAGGGAGATCAGCGATGTGAGTTACCTTTGATTCCAAAGAGGATATGCTTGATAAGTTAGACAAGGGAAAGTTAGCAATACCAGTTAATATGAGTGCTATTTCCAGGGTCTATTTTAAAATCTAGTGTTGATTAGGGTGTGTGGGTGTCGATCGAAGGACTCTTTTTTCAAGTGTGGTTAAAAAGGTTTCTAATAAGACTGGGGGAAAAGTGGAGTAGGTTTATTAGAATGAATTCAAATTTATGCCATAGATGAAGATTGGATATATGCCAAATTTTGGTGTCAGCAAGGGCAAAGACCATAATTCTAACAATAAAGGTGGTCGAGCTCAACAGGAGGAGGTACACCTCGGTTTTCAAATAGAAGATTGTCTATGACAAATAGGTGGTTGAGGGGGAAGAAATACTAATGACTAACCTTGAATCGATAGCAATTGGTAATTAGCAATCAATGATCAAGGTGTGGCATGGCAAGGCAAGAGCATTATTGGTAATGTGTAGCAAAAGGGCCTTGAATAACTTATAGCCTTTTGATTAGCTTTGGGTTTGACTTTTCACTTGTGATAATTGTGATAATATGCATAATTAACATAAAAGGGTCAGGGAAGTCGGCCAAACAAAGAGTTGTACATAAGTGAGTTTGTCATATAAATTCTAATATTTTGTTTATTCAAGAAATCAAACTCTGAAACCCTGTCAATGCTGTTATGAGGCTAGTGTGGGGGAGATAAAGAGTGTAGATGTTGATTGTGGAATTAGTGGGGCAATGGGGGGGGGGGGCTTGCTATTTATTTTAATGAATTGATCTTTTAGCTACAAAATAAATTAGTGGCAAAATGTTTTATGGTGATGGTGGGGTGGTTAGTGTCAATAGATAGAATTATGGTATTGGTCAATATGTATGGGCCGAATTGTCGTTTTGAACAACAAGATTTTTTGAAGGAGTTGAGAGGAATGAAAAATAAATTTATTAGGTTGTGATATATAAGTTGCAATTTTAGCATGATGTTGACAAAGAATTAAATAATAAGATATATCGATGACAGATAGGTAATTTAAAATTTTACCAACTTTGTGTATGAGATGAAACTTATGAACTTACTTATTTATAGGTATAAATACACCTGAATTAATTCATAGGAGACACTATCAATGAGTAAGGTAGATAGATTTTTGGTAGAAGCCAAATGGTTGCAAGTAGTACCAAATATGACACAATGGGACGTACAATATTCCTTTTCTAAATATTTTAACATCTATTTACGAACTTAAGATCATGATTGAGGGCTAATTCCTTTTTGGTATTTCAACTATTGGATGAATAATAAAAAGTTACAAAAAGATGTGAAGGTTATGTGGAATCAAACTACTCATCATTGTAGTTTGGGTGGTAAAATGCTGACTGTAAAAAACTTTCTTCATCTTGATAACTTAAAAGGAGTTTCGATCGCAAGAGGAGTGTACGAGAAGTGCAATTAAAAATCAAGTAGTTAATTCTCAAACAAAAGACACAAGGACTATCAGAGATAGAGTGGGTCGATTTATGCAAAGTTTTTCTATTTTCTCTTTTTTGCTTTTGGTTTACACGCTTGAAAACCAAGCATGCGCGTATGTTTATATGCCAACATCATTTTATTCATCAATTGGTTGCGAGCATTTAACATCCCCATGAGGGTCCTTTATTCCTTCCATCCCTCCTTGTCTTCCTCTAGGTTTTCTTAATGGGCCTTTCCTATTAAGGGCTAAGGGCTTTGAGTGCCTGTGATGCCTTATCCTCCTTGCACAGCCTCCCCTAACGCCTAATGAGCTAGTGAGCAGAGGACTTCGTGTGTGTTTATGTCTTTGTAACTTCCTACAATGTCCTTTGCTTGCCATGCCCTAGTACTCAGAACTCGCTTGCTCCTTTCCTCGACAACCTAATAGGAGAGCTGTGCCTATGGTTCGCTTGTAAATCAAACCTTCTAGACATGCACGAAGGCAAAATTCTATAGAATAAAATTGTAGGTTATGTTAAAAATTAAAATAAAATTATTTTTGTTATTTTATATAATAAAATAAAATATATTTGATTAAATGTTGAATTATGAAAATTAATATCTCAAAAAATTATTATATTTTTAAAAAATTACTTACTAAAAAATATTTATAATATTTCTTCAATAATACGATAGCTAAAAAGATATTTAATAGAATAATAGAGAAATTTAGATAAGAAAAGAAACTTTTATATGTTAACCAAATACCAAATTCTCATCATTTATAGATGTAATAGTAATTTTTAACTAATATGTACCTTTAGTCTAGTGATTAAAAATCCGATCATTAAAAGAATAGTCATGACATGCAAGAAATAAGTATTTGAGGTAATTAAATTAGCAGTTATGTGGTTTTGTAACTTACCTGGGTTCAAAATCTAAGCGATAACATTTTTCGTAATTTAGTTTTTATTTTGATTTTTCAAGATTTTGATTCCAATGATGACATTTATCTTATTCATGTCTTTTATATTGAAATTACTAGACAAAAAAACATTTTGATAACTTCAACTTGTTATACGTCGGTCCCAAAAATTGGCATGTCATCACATATAAAAAGATAATAACACCTTTTCCTTCTTTAAAACTTGATATATAAACATATTATTTGATTTATTAATCTTGGATACGTTAACAAGTACCACTTGATCAAATTTCTGGTACCATTACTTACGCGCTTGATTTTGTCTTATAAGGTTTAACCAACACACCTTTTTCTTTTAACTAGGCACAACAAATTACTTTTATATACACTTCTTCTTCTAATTCGCCATTTTAGAAATATTGCATTCACATCTATTTGATAAATTACTTGGCTATGAACCGAGTCAAGTGGAAAGAGTAGTTTGATTGTGACAACTATAATCATTATTAGTGTATATGTATCAAAATAATCAACATCTTACTTTTTTTCTAAAGCCTTTTGCAACTAGTTTGACTTTAAACTTATCAATGGTCCCATTTACCTTAACTTTCCTGTAAAAAATCCATTTACATCTAATTGAATTTGTGTCAAATGTGAGGTTCACTAATTTTCATGTTTTTTGTTACTCATAATTTAATCTATTTCATCATTTATGTTCTTTTCAAAATACGACACACATCTTGTAATTTTATGGCTTGATCAAATGTCTTGAGATCATCTTTAAGATTAAAGTAATATAGAATTTGGATTACTCACTTATTCTCTTATTCTTTTTTATGAAAAACGTAAAGTGCAAAACTAAAAAATATTTTTTTTGGCCAATGCATCATTTTCCTTATTAGAAATTTTTTTTTTATTTTAAAATTTTTAAAATAAATATGAACCTATTTTTATTAAAAATAACATCCCTCAATTATATAATTGTGTCAATAGACATAGAGTTATTAAACTGTATAATTATGAATCAATAGGTCTTGCTATTGTGAGTATATCTCAAGAAGATATACTTAATTTCTCTTTTACCCAATTCTTTTCCTTTTGAGTTTAGGAATTTGAATAATTACTATACAATTTTAAATTCTCAAGTAATTAAGGTTTGATTTCTTTTTATTTCAAAACTCATATTGGGTTATTTTATGCCTTTTTGTTGGAACTCTATTCAAAATAAGGCATGCTATAAGCAATGCTTCACCCTAAAATCTATGGCTTACGCTAGAATTTAACGACATAATATTAATCATTTTCATTAATGTTCGACTTTTTTGTTTAGAAACATTATCCTGTTTTGTTGTGTAAGAAACAGTTGTTTGATAATTTATTCACATGAACTTAAAGAATGCACTGCTATAATATTCCTCTCATTTATCAAATCGGAAATATTTAATAACAGATTCATATTACAACTAAATTTCAAATTTATAAATTTTTGAATTTTTTAAGAACTATATTTTTTTTGTATGTATTAATAAACATAACAAAATTTAAAGTAATCATTAATAAATGTCACAAAATATTTCTTTCCTCTCAGTGTCAGTGTGTTATGCAAATCAAACGTATCATTATGAATTATTTCTAATATATTTAAAGATCTTTGAATGCTTGAAAATGTACTTCTAGTTATTTATGTTAATATACATGTTGTGCATTTATATTTCAATGCATCAAAATATGACGATAATTTTAATTTAACCATCTCTTGTATTCTTTTTAAATTTATATAACCTAATTTATTATATTATTAAAAAAAATACTTAACAGCATAAGCATAAATATTATCATTATTATTATGCATCAGTACTGAGTTTGAACATTTCATTACAAAGGTAAGCATTTCCTATAAACACACCCCCTTCTAAAAAAATAAAGTTATTAATCTCTAATACAAGTTTAAATAGATATTTGTTTAAGAAAACCACCAAAAGCTAGAATTTTTCCAACTTCTAGAATATAAAATATATTCATAAAAGCAATGACTCTCCCATAAGTGAATTGCAATACTGCATCCTTACTTCCATAATGAGAACTACAATAGAATTTCTCATATACGTAACAATATCATTAATTATTGGTTTTAATCCTTTAACAAAAATTTTTCTCTTACAAATATGTTGGATAGCCTTAGAATCAATCCACCAAGACTTAGTAACCATTTTTTCATTTGTTAGTTTGGCAAAAACTTATCTTTTTTCTTTTTCAAAAAGATGACATTTAAATTTAGAATGTCATTTCTTTTAATAAAAATGACATTTGTCTTTTTTTTTTTTTTACCTTTTATATTACTTTTTGTCAACATTGGATTGACTTTTCCTTTTATTAAAGAACTTGCTTAATTATCCTTCCTTGATTATATGTATTTTTGAAACATGAGAGACTTAATATTTGTTTTTTTCTTGCATGCGAAACTTTTTTTCTCTTACATAAATGTGATTAACAACCTTTTTTAAGCAAAATATCTTATGTTTTATGCTTTGGATTGCTCTTGAAATCTTTTCATAAAGAAGACAAGTTGTGTATTATTGAACTCACAATAATAGTTTCATCCATAGGTATTTTGTATTATGAAAGTGATTAACCATTCTTTCAATTTCACTTTTTCCATTACTAGTTAACTATTAGTGATCTTATAATTATTAAATTTAAAAATAAAGAATTTCTTACTCATTACAACCTTTTCATATATTTTGTCTCTAATTTCTTTGCAGTTTAAAAATTATAGGATACGTCAAATAATGAATTGCTTATTACATTTAAGATATGTTCTTTATATATCTTATCATCAAATTTAAATTTTTGTCTTATCCTAGTATTAGCAATAGACTTATTTTCTAACTCTTTTAGTTTTGTAATATTTAGAACATATGGTACTTATAATGACATTAACATAATATGAACCCTTTTTCATTAACGTATAAAATTTCTCCATTAAACCTATCCAATTTCACGAAATTTAAAACTAACTCCTTTAATGTTCTAGCCATAGCATGAAAATTTTGCTTTAAAATTATAGAATAAATTATGGGCTATATTAAAAATTGAAAGAAAATTACATCAAGTTATGTATTCAATGCCGCTTTCATTAAGACAAAATTCACCCTCACTAATTTGTAATAGAGGTTCATCTAAATTCTCTCATAGGATAAAATGAAATACATCTAATTAGACATTACATTACTAAAATTAAACTCTAGAGAAATTGGTGTATTTTTGGAATTGCTTCTTAAAATGTATATAATATTTCTACAAGAATATTTATTATATAAAAAAAAAAAATCTATAATGAAATAATGAAGAAACTTAGCGGAAAAAAAAAAAAGAAATTTTCATATGTTAAATAAATGTTGAACCATCGGTATTTTTAAAAAAATAGTGATGACTTTTAATTAATAGGTATATTTAGTTTAGTGGTTAAGAACTTGACTATTAAATAAACAATTATGAGTTTAAATACTAAAAGGTGTAACTTTTCATAATTTTCTATTATTTATTTTAAGATACACAGTTTTTAGTTATTTATTTTTTATTACATCTATTGATCAATGGATATAACAAATAACTTTTAAGGTAGTTAAATTAGTAGTTATGCGGTTTTGCACCTAAGCACACAATGCATATGAGTTCACAACCTAAGTGATATAATCTTTTATAATTGTATTTTGATTTTGAAAATGTCCAACGAATTCCTAAAGAAGTTTACGATAACTTTAGGTATTAAAGATAATTGAAAAGCTATTCCATTAAAAATGGTCATCCTTCTTGCCCACTAATTGATTCTACCTTACATGCGCTTGGAAAATGGGTCCAAAACCAACAAATTTATGCCACTATACTCAAGTCATATTGTGTCACAAAATCTATTACCTAACCATCAATGATATTACTAAGAGTTAAACGATCATTCGAATAAGTTTTTTTTTGTGGGTTGATATTTTACGTTGATCTAGTCGACGTACCCACAAGACAGCAATCATATCGTCATCTTGGAGCGCTTCTTCACCGTCACCGTCCAAGGAGAGCAACACGTCAACAAAATCACCATCGCTATCTGCAGACTCATTTCTTGAGCTGCTGCGCCTACTTCGGTGCTCTTCAATGATGCATCCAACGAATTTCTTGACTCGGGGAACGAGCTTCAAGCAACGCTCATTTATGTGCGATGCATCATAGAAGTAGCTTAGCCATGGAAAACGATCACTCCAATTGATAGCACCCAACAGCTCGATCCCTTCCCTCACCATTTCCTTGAGCGAATCTCTTGCCAAACACGCTTCCCATGATGTTGTTTAAGGAAGCAATTTGAAGGTGATTCTTTAACGACACGAAGCCCTTCTGTTTCTGCTAGTTCGATATGTTGCTCAGTAGGTGGGCGCACTCCAGCTGGCACTTACTCTCGTGCGCTGAGATGCAAACTGATAAATAAATACGTGAAATTGTACTTGTAAAATATCTAAAGTTTGTACAAAAGTATATTCATTGAAGAAACTATAATTAACCTACTGACTGAACAATTGAGTTTATCGAATTAAAAGAAAATATCGAATAAAATTAGGAGATACTCCCATAAAAATAGACATGTAGAATGAAATTAGAAAATATTCTTAATGAAATTGGACAATATGTTTGCTTGATAAAAAGTAGGATAAATAAAATTCATTAATTAAATAAAAGATAGTTGATTTTCATAATTCAATAAGTACATTGGTGTATAAAAGTGAGCATTCGTGAATACGCCCAAAATGTTAATATGTGGGGTGCCCAAAACAATATATAGTATTATTAAGTGAAATGATGCTGAAAATGAAAAATAAAATGTGGGAGTGCGAGTAGAAATGTCACCATGATGAGAAACGAAACGAAGTACATAAAACAAAACGAGGTAAACAAAGCCGGGTCAACAACAGATGTAACCGTGACTCGTCGGCCTGCCTCACTGACGACACACCTAAGGGCATGCTCTTATTTTTCTTCCGATCTCTAGCAACTCGTACGGTCACACACCGAACGAGTAAAGAAAATTTACAAATCAAGGGGAACAACAAGTTGTCAATGAACTGGCTGAGCCACGGCATGCAGAGGATGCTTCATCTCACAAGACAGTTTCAGGAGCTCACTGAGATCAACCGGCCGGGGTGCATGTTGATCCCATTTGAAATGGCTCACCAGCTGGGCCACCCAATTTGTGACAGTGACGAGCCCTAGGCTACGGCCGGGACACACCCGTCGCCCCGCTCCAAACGGTGCAAGCCTAAGATCACAGCCCCTGACGTCCACGTCTTCCTCCAGGAACCTCTCTGGCCTGAACTCAAGTGGGTTCGCCCACACTTTGGGGTCATGCGTGATGGCCCACATGTTGACCATGGCAGTGGTGTGCGCCGGGACGATCATGCCGTTGCTGAGCTCGACGTCTGATGTGGACAATCTCGCCCACGACAAGAGTGGGTGGGGGGGGTGGATTCTGAGTGTCTCTTTCACCACAGCCTGCAGATAGGGCAACTTTGCCAATCCAGCGTCTGTCAACTTCCCACCCTGGGCAGCCACGTCTGCAATCTCTGCTCTCACCTTCTCTTGAACCCGTGGGTGCAACACCAATTCCGCCATAACCCACTCGGTTAATAGTGCAGTAGTATCGGTTCCTCTAAAGATCATTTTTCCTGCCATTAATAATGATAATAAATTAATAAGGCACAATAACAATAATAAAAAAATGTACCCAAGTAATAATTAACAAATAATGTAAAATATGACTCCACAAAATTATTTATTAAACAAAATAATATTTTTTTAAAAAAAAATAAATATTTTATAATATTTTTTATCGATAAAAAAAATCATTCAAAAAAAAAAAAAAGTATTCTAACATTTTTTTTTTTTTTTTTTTTGAATTGTTATTTTACGATTGATCTAATCGACATACCCACAAGACAGCAATCATATCCTCGTCTTGGAGCACTTCTTCACCGTCCAAAGAGAGCAACACGTCAACAAAATCACCATCGATATCTGCAGACTCCTTTCTTGAGCTGCTGCGTTCACTTCGATGCTCCTCAATGATGCGTCCAACGAATTTCTTGACTCGGGGAACGAGCTTGGAGCAACGCTCATTTACGTGCGATGGATCATACAAGTAGCTCAGCCATGGCAAATGATCACTCTCCAATTGAAAGCACCCAACAGCTCAAACCCTTCACTCACCATTTCCTTCAGCTCCTCAAGCTCCTCGCCTTCAGCGAATCTCTTGCCAAACACGCTTCCCATGATGTTGTTTAAGGAAGCCATTTGAAGGTGATTCCTTAACGACACGAATCCCTTCTGTTTCTGCTCGTTCGCTATGTTGCTCAGCAGGTGGGCGCACTCCAGCTGGCGCTTACTCTCGTGCGCTGAGATGCGCCGAGGTGCAAACAAGTGAGAAGAAGAAATTTTTCTGAGCAGCCTCCAGTAGGTCCCGTTCGGCGCAAAGCCCATCGCTCGACCGAACATGAGGCTCTTTGCTGATTGCTTAACGGGGCGATCGGCGAAGTGGGGAGACGTCAGGATTTCTCGGGCAGTGTGAGGTTCAGAAGCCACGACAAGGGGGGTGGAGCCGAGGCTGAACGCCATGAGAGAAGTGTCTGCTCGGCTCCAAGCCATGGAAGCTAAAGTGCGATGGGCCAAGCCGCGGCTCAAAGTAAGAAGATTGCCAAAAATGGGCAGACCTCGAGGTCCAGGGATCGGGACACGGCCCCCGTTGGTTTTTCTCCCATTTTTCCAAGCAGTCCCGCCAGAAGAAAAAATCCACGTGAGGATTGCGAGAGACACAAAGGCAACAGCGAGATAAAACAAAACATCACCGCTCGAAAGGACTTTAGACCCAAGAAACGCTGGTAGTGTAAAGATCCACCACTCTGCGTTCTTGCCTTGGTACTCCATGGTTTTTCAATTCCAAATAGAGAACTGAAAAACACGTAAAGCAGCCTAAGGATCTTGTAATGAGACAAGGAGAAGATTTCTAAATTGCTCACTTGATAGAGGACCCAAGTGGCAGGGATATATATATATATATATATATAGGGGTAGGGCGGTTGGCCTGCAGCCTCCTCCTCTCTTTCTTTTTTCCCGTGAAGAGGAGCGTTGATCGCTCAGAGTTCTATTACATATCTACCTACGCTGTCAAACTTTTAATACTTTGATTTTGATATTATTATTAGTGTTTAATAATTAAATGCAAAATTTAAATTTTATTAATAAAAAAAATAAACATAATAATAAAAAAAAAAAAATATGTATATACAAATAATCTAAATATAAAGTCCTATTTATTAATTATAAATAAATTGAGCAATTCAATTTTATATAATAATAAATTTTTAATTTTCTTAATTGTTAAAATCATAGTAAATTAAATTTGATTAAAATAATTTTTATTTTATTATTTATTAATTGTTAATCTGCGAAATCCGCCCTCGAAAGGTATGCGTATTATTGTCCCAAAAATTTTATCCCGATGATGAGATGCGTGCCATTCTTCGGGGTAACAATAGATTTTACCTCATTGGCCGCCCATTCGGTTGCTGCCCGCCGCTAGAAAAGGGAATGTAATTATGTAAAATAATAATAATAATAAGAAACTAAATTATTTTTTTTTTCAAAAAGTTAATTTAAGTGCCCTTATCCTCCTTAAAACTGAAAAAATATACATATATATATATAATTTGTTTTTTTTTGTTTCTTTTGAGACCTAAATAATTATTTTGTTAACATAGAATTACGCAAATGAAAACTCTAACACACCCATGAAAAAAAAAAAAAAAGGAAAAAGAGAATGAGGTGAAACAAAAATCACAACGCATACATGTTACGAGACTAAGTTAGGAGATAAAGCGTGTCAAATTTTAATTACTTGTTTAACTCTTCATTAAATTAGTGAGAGGAAGCAATGATTAATTTGTTAATAAATCTCATAAATTTATTACACACAGATTGTTTTTACATTATAATATGATAAACTAAATTAATTACGCAAATGAAAACTCTAAAACCCACTGAAGAAAAAAAGAAAAAGAGAATAAGCTGAAACAAAAATCACAAGAGACCAAGTTAGGACATAAAGCGTATCAAATTTTAATTGTTTATTTAACTCTTCATTAAATTAGTGAGAGGAAACAATGATTAATTTGTTAATGAATCTCATGAATTTATTACACACTGACCGCTTTCACATTATAATATGATAAAGTAAATTAATTAGGCAAATGAAAACTCTAACACCCACTGAAAAAAAAAAAAAAAAAAAAAAGAAAAAGAGAATATGGTGAAACAAAAATCACAACGCACAACGCATACATGTTACGAGACCAAGTTAGGGCATAAAACGCATCATCAAATTTTAATTGCTTGTTTAAACTCTTCATTAAATTAGTGAGCATACATGGGGGAACAATTAAATTAGTGAGGGGAAACAACGATTAATTTGTAAAAATCTCTCATGAATCGAGTTCCCATTTTTACGTTACAATATCATAAACTAAATTAATTATTATATAAATTAATGAGATTTATTCAACCATGAAAAAGATATTCTCAAAAAAAATAAATGTGATCCGTCTGGCTACAAAACCCGTGCACTATCCAATACTTTTAATAAAAAATTTTAATTTTACACACTCTATTTAGAATAATATATATAATAAATTATATTTTTATTCTTTGCATGTAATTAAGTACACTATAACAATTAATTTTCCCAACAAATAACACTTTTTATCTAGTTTTCATAAAATACGTTTGACATAGTTAAAAAGATTCTATTACAAATGACATAAATAGATGAAAACACCTTTGAATACATATAAAGTAAACATATGAACTTTAGAACATTAGAAATAGAAAAAAATAAATTGAAACATAAAAACACTTTTCTTTTTTGTAAGTTAATATTCATTGTTTTCTACTAAATTGTATTTAATAATTAATTAATTTAATTTTAAGTGTTTATGTATTTTAATGCAAAATATATTTTTTTTCATTAAATTTTTAATATGTATTGGTCAAAATTCTTATTTTGATATATTGATCAAAATACGAAAGAATTATGTGTAAAATTGAACAAAAGCATATTTAGAAATTTTAATTGTATATTTTATTAATCATCAAAACTTATTTTGAACTTAATCTCTTAAAACTTGAAGATTTTTTTATTTTTGTACATTATTATTTTGAAAATAATTTAATTTATATGATTTAATTATTTAAAATATATTTAAACATTAGTATTTATCTTATCAAAATGATTAAAGTCCTCTTTTAAATTTGTCATAGAAAATATTGATTCTATTAATAAACAAAAGACATAATTATTGCTAAAAAAAAAAAAACAACCGTTGGACACTATACATTTTAGTGACCGTTCTTGTATGTGGCAAATACTTCTCCGACAAGAATCTTCACAATTTTTATGGTTGTAACCTTAACACTGTTCATCAACCATTTACCTACGGCTTTCAATTATAAACAACTTTGGAAGATTTCCCAACACTGGGGAAGAATCAAGGATGTTATTGTTTAAAATAGAGTAACCATGGTCGTGAAAAGATTGAGGTTTGTAAAATTTGACAATCAACAAGATGCAATAGGGCAGTAGTATAACAGTTGAATGGAGAGTGGTACAAAAGTCATTGATTTAGTGTACGAATTTCCAATTGTCCCGATTCTTAGCTCAAGGCTCAGTGGTAAGGATGGAGAAAGGCCATGTAGGAACGAAAAGGGTTTAAGGCATAAGGATAATGCCAAGGACCTAGGTGGTAGTGGGATTGGATGTAAGGTAGGCTTCATACATAGTCATGGCATTGACCTTAATAGTCTACAAAATGATGATAGAGGAAGTAGAGTTTTTGTTTTGGAGTTTGGTGGAATGACACGGCTGTTTAAATCAAATGGTCGTTTGAGGGAACAATTGTGGAGAGGAGTTAGTTAGTTGATCAAGGTTAGGGTGCTGAGGGAGATCAGCGATGTGACTTACCTTTGATTCCAAAGAGGATATGCTTGATAAGTTAGACAAGGGAAGGTTAGCAATACCAGTTAATATGAGTGCTATTTCCAGGGTCTATTTTAAAAGCTAGTGTTGATTAGGGTGTGTGGGTGTCGATCGAAGGACTCTTTTTTCAAGTGTGGTTAAAAAGGTTTCTAATAAGACTGGGGGAAAAGTGGAGTAGGTTTATTAGAATGAATTCAAATTTATGCCATAGATGAAGATTGGATATATGCCAAATTTTTGGTGTCAGCAAGGGCAAAGACCATAATTCTAACAATAAAGGTGGTCGAGCTCAACAGGAGGAGGTACACCTCGGTTTTCTAATAGAAGATTGTCTATGACAAATAGGTGGTTGAGGGGGAAGAAATACTAATGACTAACCTTGAATCGATAGCAATTGGTAATTAGCAATCAATGATCAAGGTGTGGCATGGCAAGGCAAGAGCATTATTGGTAATGTGTAGCAAAAGGGCCTTGAATAACTTATAGCCTTTTGATTAGCTTTGGGTTTGACTTTTCACTTGTGATAATTTTGATAATATGCATAATTAACATAAAAGGGTCAGGGAAGTCGCCCAAACAAAGAGTTGTACATAAGTGAGTTTGTCATATAAATTCTAATATTTTGTTTATTCAAGAAATCAAACTCTGAAACCCTGTAAATGCTGTTATGAGGCTAGTGCGGGGGAGATAAAGAGAGTAGATGTTGATTGTGGAATTAGTGGGGCAATTGGGGGGGGCTTGCTATTTATTTAAATGAATTGATCTTTTAGCTACAAAATAAATTAGTGGCAAAATGTTTTATGGTGATGGTGGGGTGGTTAGTGTCAATAGATAGAATTATGGTATTGGTCAATATGTATGGGCCGAATTGTCGTTTTGAACAACAAGATTTTTTGAAGGAGTTGAGAGGAATGAAAAACAAATTTTAGGGTTGATATATATAAGTTGCAATTTTAGCATGATGTTGACAAAGAATTAAATAATAAGATATATCGATGACAGATAGATTTTTGGTAGAAGCCAAATGGTTGCAAGTAGTACCAAATATGACACAATGGGACGTACAATATTCCTTTTCTAAATATTTTAACATCTATTTACAAACTTAAGATCATGATTGAGGGCTAATTCCTTTTTGGTATTTCAACTATTGGATGAATAATAAAAAGTTACAAAAAGATGTGAAGGTTATGTGGAATCAAACTCCTCATCATTGTAGTTTGGGTGGTAAAATGCTGACTGTAAAAAACTTTCTTCATCTTGATAACTTAAAAGGAGTTTCGATCGCAAGAGGAGTGTACGAGAAGCGCAATTAAAAATCAAGTAGTTAATTCTCAAACAAAAGACACAAGGACTATCAGAGATAGAGTGGGTCGATTTATGCAAAGTTTTTCTATTTTCTCTTTTTTGCTTTTGGTTTACACGCTTGAAAACCAAGCATGCGCGTATGTTTATATGCCAACATCATTTTATTCATCAATTGGTTGCGAGCATTTAACATCCCCATGAGGGTCCTTTATTCCTTCCATCCCTCCTTGTCTTCCTCTAGGTTTTCTTAATGGGCCTTTCCTATTAAGGGCTAAGGGCTTTGAGTGCCTGTGATGCCTTATCCTCCTTGCACAGCCTCCCCTAACGCCTAATGAGCTAGTGAGCAGAGGACTTCGTGTGTTTATGTCTTTGTAACTTCCTACAATGTCCTTTGCTTGCCATGCCCTAGTACTCAGAACTCGCTTGCTCCTTTCCTCGACAACCTAATAGGAGAGCTGTGCCTATGGTTCGCTTGTAAATCAAACCTTCTAGACATGCACGAAGGCAAAATTCTATAGAATAAAATTGTAGGTTATGTTAAAAATTAAAATAAAATTATTTTTGTTAATTTATAATAAAATAAAATATATTTGATTAAATGTTGAATTATGAAAATTAATATCTCAAAAAATTATTATATTTTTAAAATTACTTACCAAAATATTTATAATATTTCTTCAATAATACGATAGCTAAAAAGACATTTAATAGAATAATAGAGAAATTTAGATAAGAAAAGAAACTTTTATATGTTAACCAAATACCAAATTCTCATCATTTATAGATGTAATAGTAATTTTTAACTAATATGTACCTTTAGTCTAGTGATTAAAAATCCGATCATTAAAAGAATAGTCATGACATGCAAGAAATAAGTATTTGAGGTAATTAAATTAGCAGTTATGTGGTTTTGTAACTTACCTGGGTTCAAAATCTAAGCGATAACATTTTTCGTAATTTAGTTTTTTTATTTTGATTTTTCAAGATTTTGATTCCAATGATGACATTTATCTTATTCATGTCTTTTATATTGAAATTACTAGACAAAAACATTTTGATAACTTCAACTTGTTATACGTCGGTCCCAAAAAATTGGCATGTCATCACATATAAAAAAAAGATAATAACACCTTTTCCTTCTTTAAACTTGATATAAACATATTATTTGATTTATTAATCTTGGATACGTTAACAAGTACCACTTGATCAAATTTCTGGTACCATTACTTACGCGCTTGATTTTGTCTTATAAGGTTTTAACCAACACACCTTTTTCTTTTAACTAGGCACAACAAATTACTTTATATACACTTCTTCTTCTAATTCGCCATTTAGAAATATTGCATTCACATCTATTTGATAAATTACTTGGCTATGAACCGAGTCAAGTGGAAAGAGTAGTTTGATTGTGACAACTATAATCATTATTAGTGTATATGTATCAAAATAATCAACATCTTACTTTTTTCTAAAGCCTTTTGCAACTAGTTTGACTTTAAACTTATCAATGGTCCCATTTACCTTAACTTTCCTGTAAAAAATCCATTTACATCTAATTGAATTTGTGTCAAATGTGAGGTTCACTAATTTTCATGTTTTGTTACTCATAATTTAATCTATTTCATCATTTATGTTCTTTTCAAAATACGACATCTTGTAATTTTATGGCTTGATCAAATGTCTTGAGATCATCTTTAAGATTAAAGTAATATAGAATTTGGATTACTCACTTATTCTCTTATTCTTTTTATGAAAAACGTAAAGTGCAAAACTAAAAAATATTTTTTTGGCCAATGCATCATTTTCCTTATTAGGAATTTTTTTTTTTATTTTAAAATTTTTAAAATAAATATGAACCTATTTTTATTAAAAATAACATCCCTCAATTATATAATTGTGTCAATAGACATAGAGTTATTAAACTGTATAATTATGAATCAATAGGTCTTGCTATTGTGAGTATATCTCAAGAAGATATACTTAATTTCTCTTTTACCCAATTCTTTTCCTTTTGAGTTTAGGAATTTGAATAATTACTATACAATTTTAAATTCTCAAGTAATTAAGGTTTGATTTCTTTTTATTTCAAAACTCATATTGGGTTATTTTATGCCTTTTTGTTGGAACTCTATTCAAAATAAGGCATGCTATAAGCAATGCTTCACCCTAAAATCTATGGCTTACGCTAGAATTTAACGACATAATATTAATCATTTTCATTAATGTTCGACTTTTTTGTTTAGAAACATTATCCTGTTTTGTTGTGTAAGAAACAGTTGTTTGATAATTTATTCACATGAACTTAAAGAATGCACTGCTATAATATTCCTCTCATTTATCAAATCGAAAAATATTTAATAACAGATTCATATTACAACTAAATTTCAAATTTATAAATTTTTGAATTTTTTAAGAACTATATTTTTTTTTGTATGTATTAATAAACATAACAAAATTTTAAAGTAATCATTAATAAATGTCACAAAATATTTCTTTCCTCTCAGTGTCAGTGTGTTATGCAAATCAAACGTATCATTATGAATTATTTCTAATATATTTAAAGATCTTTGAATGCTTGAAAATGTACTTCTAGTTATTTATGTTAATATACATGTTGTGCATTTATATTTCAATGCATCAAAATATGACGATAATTTTAATTTAACCATCTCTTGTATTCTTTTTAAATTTATATAACCTAATTTATTATATTATTAAAAAAAATACTTAACAGCATAAGCATAAATATTATCATTATTATTATGCATCAGTACTGAGTTTGAACATTTCATTACAAAGGTAAGCATTTCCTATAAACACACCCCCTTCTAAAAAAATAAAGTTATTAATCTCTAATACAAGTTTAAATAGATATTTGTTTAAGAAAACCACCAAAAGCTAGAATTTTTCCAACTTCTAGAATATAAAATATATTCATAAAAGCAATGACTCTCCCATAAGTGAATTGCAATACTGCATCCTTACTTCCATAATGAGAACTACAATAGAATTTCTCATATACGTAACAATATCATTAATTATTGGTTTTAATCCTTTAACAAAAATTTTTCATCAATCCACCAAGACTTAGTAACCATTTTTTCATTTGTTAGTTTGGCAAAAACTTATCTTTTTTCTTTTTCAAAAAGATGACATTTAAATTTAGAATGTCATTTCTTTTAATAAAAATGACATTTGTCCTTTTTTTTTTTTTTTTTACCTTTTATATTACTTTTTGTCAACATTGGATTGACTTTTCCTTTTATTAAAGAACTTGCTTAATTATCCTTCCTTGATTATATGTATTTTTTGAAACATGAGAGAGACTTAATATTTGTTTTTTTTCTTGCATGCGAAACTTTTCTCTTACATAAATGTGATTAACAACCTTTTTTAAGATCTTATAATTATTAAATTTAAAAATAAAGAATTTCTTACTCATTACAACCTTTTCATATATTTTGTCTCTAATTTCTTTGCAGTTTTAAAAATTATAGGATACGTCAAAGTCAAAATAATGAATTGCTTATTACATTTAAGATAGTGTTCTTTATATATCTTATCATC
>JBAPLH010000282.1:0-82233 GCA_037897445.1 Ceriops zippeliana
TTGGAACCAAAAGAAAAAAGTCTTCCAAAACTAGAAATGTTTCTGAGGGAATTCTTTTTTTGAAAATTCAACCAATTAACATCAATAAGAAACCCTAATGAAGATCATGAACCCCATTGGTTTGATTGTATTGAATGAATTGTATAGATATGGACATTTTCTTCTTGATGAATAGAGTTGTTAATAAGGAGACAAGAGATAAATTGATGGTTATTGCAATAAAAATAGTGCTTGTAACAACAAAAGGAGCATGTTAGCAATAAGTGAATAGGAAAGACTCATTATTTTAGGAAATATGCCACTTCACATTAGTACGAAAAGCAAATTAAGATGAATGACTCCTTTGGGTGATTGAACTAAACACATTTATATTTTTCAATAGTGCATGGACATATTTGTTTTAATTAATAATACTATGTAATTTAGTCATAAATGTTAATCTCAAAATCATTATGTCCCAAAAAGGTTTGTTTGGAAGCAACAGACAAGTCTTCCAAACTAGAAATCTTCTAAGGGATTCTTTATTTTGAAAATTCAACCAATTAACATCAATAAGAAAACACTAATGAAGATCATGAACCCCATTGTTTGATTGTATTGAATGAATTTGTATAGATATGGACATTTTCTTCTTGATGAATAGAGTTGTTGAATATGGAGACAAAAGATAATTTGATGGTTATTGCAATAAAAATAGTGCTTGTAACAACAAAAGGAGCATGTTAGCAATAAGTGAATAGAAAGACTCATTATTTAGGAAATATGCCACTTCACATTAGTAGGAGATGCAAATTAAGATGAATGACTCCTTTGGGTGATTAAACTAAACACATTTATTGTTTTAGTTAATATACTATGTAATTTAGTCATAAATGTTAATCTCATGATCATCATGTCAAAAGGTTTGTTTGGAACCAAAAGACAAATCTTCCAAACTAGAAATGTTCTGAGGGATTCTTTATTTTGAAATTCAACCAATTAAAATCAATAAGTAACCATAATGAAGATCATGATCCCCATTGTTTGATTGTATTGAATGAATTGTATAGATATGGACATTTTCTTCTTGATGAATAGAGTTGTTAATAAGGAGTAAAAAAGATAATTTCATGGTTATTGCAATAAAAATAGTGCTTGTAACAACAAAAGGAGCCTGCTAGCAATAAGTGAATAGAAAGACTCATTATTTAGGAAATATGCCACTTCACATTAGTACGAAAAGCAAATTAAGATGAATGACTCCTTTGGGTGATTGAACTAAACACATTTATATTTTCAATAGTGCATGGACATATTTGTTTTAATTAATATACTATGTAATTTAGTCATAAATGTTAATCTCAAAATCATTATGTCAAATGGTGTGTTTGGAAGCAACAGACAAGTCTTGCAAACTAGAAATCTTCTAAGGGATTCTTTATTTTGAAATTCAACCAATTAACATCAATAAAAAACCCTAATGAAGATCATGAACATCATTGTTTGATTGTATTGAATGAATTGTATAGATATGGACATTTTCTTCATCATGAATAAAGTTGTTAATTATGAGACAAAAGATAATTTCATGGTTATTGCAATAAAAATAGGGTTTGTAACAACGAAAGGAGCATGTTAGCAATAAGTGAATAGAAAAACTCATTGTTTAGGAAATATGCCACTTCACATTAGTACGAAATGCAAATTAAGATGAATGACTCCTTTGGGTGATTGAACTAAACACATTTATATTTAAAATAGTGCATGAACATATTTGTTTTAATTAATATACTATGTAATTTAGTCATAAATGTTAATCTCATGATCATCATGACAAAAGGGTTGTTTGGAACCAAAAGACAAGTCTTCCAAACTAGAAATGTTATGAGGGATTCTTTATTTTGAAATTCAACCAATTAAAATCAATAAGTAACCCTAATGAAGATCATGAACCCCATTGTTTGATTGTATTGAATGAATTGTATAGATATGGACATTTTCTTCTTCATGAATAGAGTTGTTAATAAGGAGACAAGATAATTTCATGGTTATTGCAAGAAAAATAGTACTTGTAACAACAAAAGGAGCTTGTTTAGCATAAAGTGAATAGAAGGACTCATTATTTAGGAAATAAACCACTTCACATTACTACAAAAATCAAACTAAGATGAATGAGTCCTTTTGGTGGTGAAACTAAACACATTTAAATTTTCAATATTGCATCGACATGTTTGTTTTAATTAATATACTATGTAATTTAGTTATAAATGTTAATCTCATGATCATTGTGTTAAAAAGTGTGTTTGGGTCCAAAAGACAAGTGTTCCAAACCAAAAATGTTTTGAGGGATTATTTATTTTGGAATTCAACCAATCAACATCAATAGGAAACCCCAAAGAAGATCATGAAACCCATTGATTGAATGTGTTGAATGAATTGTATAGATATGGACATTTTCTTCTTGATGAATAGAGTTGTTAATAAGGAGTAAAAAAGATAATTTCATGGTTATTGCAATAAAAATAGTGCTTGTAACAACAAAAGGAGCCTGCTAGCAATATGTGAACAGAAAGACTCATTAATTAGGAAATATGCCACTTCACATTAGTACGAAAAGCAAATTAAGATGAATAACTCCTTTGGGTGATTGAACTAAACACATTTATATTTTCAATAGTGCATGGACATATTTGTTTTAATTAATATACTATGTAATTTAGTCATAAATGTTAATCTCAAAACCATTATGTCAAAAGGTGTGTTTGGAACCAACAGACAAGTCTTGCAAACTAGAAATCTTCTAAGGGATTCTTTATTTTGAAATTCAACCAATTAACATCAATAAGAAACCCTAATGAAGATCATGAACATCATTGTTTGATTGTATTGAATGAATTGTATAGATATGGACATTTTCTTCATCATGAATAGAGTTGTTAATTAGGAGACAAAAGATAATTTGATGGTTATTGCAATAAAAATAGTGTTTGTAACAACAAAAGGAGCATGTTAGCAATAAGTGAATAGAAAGACTCATTGTTTAGGAATTATGCCACTTCACATTAGTACGAAATGCAAATTAAGATGAATGACTCCTTTGGGTGATTGAACTAAACACATTTATATTTTAAATAGTGCATGGACATATTTGTTTTAATTAATATACTATGTAATTTACACCTAAATGTTAATCTCAAGATCATTTTGTCAAAAGGTGTGTTTGGAACCAAAAGACAAAGTCTTCCAAACTAGAAATGTTCTGAGGGATTCTTTATTTTGAAATTCAACCAATTAACATCAATAAGAAACCCTAATGAAGATCATGAACCCCATTGTTTGATTGTATTGAATGAATTGTATAGATATGGACATTTTCTTCTTGATGAATAGAGTTGTTAATAAGGAGACAAGAGATAAATTGATGGTTATTGCAATAAAAATAGTGCTTGTAACAACAAAAGGAGCATGTTAGCAATAAGTGAATAGAAAGACTCATTATTTAGGAAATATGCCACTTCACATTAGTACGAAAAGCAAATTAAGATGAATGACTCCTTTGGGTGATTGAACTAAACACATTTATATTTTCAATAGTGCATGGACATATTTGTTTTAATTAATATACTATGTAATTTAGTCATAAATGTTAATCTCAAAATCATTATGTCAAAAGGTTTGTTTGGAAGCAACAGACAAGTCTTCCAAACTAGAAATCTTCTAAGGGATTCTTTATTTTGAAATTCAACCAATTAACATCAATAAGAAACACTAATGAAGATCATGAACCCCATTGTTTGATTGTATTGAATGAATTGTATAGATATGGACATTTTTTTCTTGATGAATAGAGTTGTTAATATGGAGACAAAAGATAATTTGATGGTTATTGCAATAAAAATAGTGCTTGTAACAACAAAAGGAGCATGTTAGCAATAAGTGAATAGAAAGACTCATTATTTAGGAAATATGCCACTCCACATTAGTAGGAAATGCAAATTAAGATCAATGACTCCTTTGGGTGATTAAACTAAACACATTTATTGTTTTAATTAATATACTATGTAATTTTGTCATAAATGTTAATCTCATGATTATCATGACAAAAGGTTTGTTTGGAACCAAAAGACAAGTCTTCCAAACTAGAAATGTTATGAGGGATTCTTTATTTTGAAATTCAACCAATTAAAATCAATAAGTAACCCTAATGAAGATCATGAACCCCATTGTTTGATTGTATTGAATGAATTGTATAGATATGGACATTTTCTTCTTCATGAATAGAGTTGTTAATAAGGAGACAAGAAAATTTCATGGTTATTGCAAGAAAAATAGTACTTGTAACAAAAAAAGGAGCTTGTTTAGCATAAAGTGAATAGAAGGACTCATTATGTAGGAAATAAACCACTTCACATTACTACAAAAAGTAAACTAAGATGAATGAGTCCTTTTGGTGGTGAAACTAAACACATTTAAATTTTCAATATTGCATCGACATGTTTGTTTTAATTAATATACTATGTAATTTAGTTATAAATGTTAATCTCATGATCATTGTGTTAAAAAGTGTGTTTGGGTCCAAAAGACAAGTGTTCCAAACCAAAAATGTTTTGAGGGATTGTTTATTTTGGAATTCAACCAATCAACATCAATAGGAAACCCCAAAAGAAGATCATGAAAACCCATTGATTGAATGTGTTGAATGAATTGTATAGATATGGACATTTTTTCTTCTTGATGAATAGAGTTGTTAATAAGGAGTAAAAAAGATAATTTCATGGTTATTGCAATAAAAATAGTGCTTGTAACAACAAAAGGAGCCTGCTAGCAATAAGTGAACAGAAAGACTCATTATTTAGGAAATATGCCACTTCACATTAGTACGAAAAGCAAATTAAGATGAATGACTCCTTTGGGTGATTGAACTAAACACATTTATATTTTCAATAGTGCATGGACATATTTGTTTTAATTAATATACTATGTAATTTACACATAAATGTTAATCTCAAGATCATTTTGTCAAAAGGTGTGTTTGGAACCAAAAGACAAGTCTTCCAAACTAGAAATGTTCTGAGGGATTCTTTATTTTGAAATTCAACCAATTAACATCAATAAGAAACCCTAATGAAGATCATGAACCCCATTGTTTGATTGTATTGAATGAATTGTATAGATAAGGACATTTTCTTCTTAATGAATAGAGTTGTTAATAAGGAGACAAGAGATAAATTGATGGTTATTGCAATAAAAATAGTGCTTGTAACAACAAAAGGAGCATGTTAGCAATAAGTGAATAGAAAGACTCATTATTTAGGAAATATGCCACTTCACATTAGTACGAAAAGCAAATTAAGATGAATGACTCCTTTGGGTGATTGAACTAAACACATTTATATTTTCAATAGTGCATGGACATATTTGTTTTAATTAATATACTATGTAATTTAGTCATAAATGTTAATTTCAAAATAATTATGTCAAAAGGTTTGTTTGGAAGCAACAGACAAGTCTTCCAAACTAGAAATCTTCTAAGGGATTCTTTATTTTGAAATTCAACCAATTAACATGAATAAGAAACACTAATGAAGATCATGAACCCCATTGTTTGATTGTATTGAATGAATTGTATGGATATGGACATTTTCTTCTTGATGAATAGAGTTGTTAATATGGAGACAAAAGATAATTTGATGGTTATTGCAATAAAAATAGTGCTTGTAACAACAAAAGGAGCATGTTAGCAATAAGTGAATAGAAAGACTCATTATTTAGGAAATATGCCACTTCACATTAGTAGGAAATGCAAATTAAGATGAATGACTCCTTTGGGTGATTAAACTAAACACATTTATTGTTTTAATTAATATACTATGTAATTTAGTCATAAATGTTAATCTCATGATCATCATGACAAAAGGTTTGTTTGGAACCAAAAGACAAGTCTTCCAAACTAGAAATGTTATGAGGGATTCTTTATTTTGAAATTCAACCAATTAAAATCAATAAGTAACCCTAATGAAGATCATGAACCCCATTGTTTGATTGTATTGAATGAATTGTATAGATATGGACATTTTCTTCTTCATGAATAGAGTTGTTAATAAGGAGACAAGATAATTTCATGGTTATTGCAAGAAAAATAGTACTTGTAACAACAAAAGGAGCTTGTTTAGCATAAAGTGAATAGAAGGACTCATTATTTAGGAAATAAACCACTTCACATTACTACAAAAAGCAAACTAAGATGAATGAGTCCTTTTGGTGGTGAAACTAAACACATTTAAATTTTCAATATTGCATCGACATGTTTGTTTTAATTAATATACTATGTAATTTAGTTATAAATGTTAATCTCATGATCATTGTGTTAAAAAGTGTGTTTGGGTCCAAAAGACAAGTGTTCCAAACCAAAAATGTTTTGAGGGATTGTTTATTTTGGAATTCAACCAATTAACATCAATAGGAAACCCCAAAGAAGATCATGAACCCCATTGATTGAATGTGTTGAATGAATTGTATAGATATGGGCATTTTCTTCTTGATGAATAGAGTTGTTAATAAGGAGTAAAAAAGATAATTTCATGGTTATTGCAATAAAAATAGTGCTTGTAACGACAAAAGGAGCCTGCTAGCAATAAGTGAACAGAAAGACTCATTATTTAGGAAATATGCCACTTCACATTAGTACGAAAAGCAAATTAAGATGAATGACTCCTTTGGGTGATTGAACTAAACACATTTATATTTTCAATAGTGCATGGACATATTTGTTTTAATTAATATACTATGTAATTTAGTCATAAATGTTAATCTCAAAATCATTATGTCAAAAGGTGTGTTTGGAACCAACAGACAAGTCTTGCAAACTAGAAATCTTCTAAGGGATTCTTTATTTTGAAATTCAACCAATTAACATCAATAAGAAACCCTAATGAAGATCATGAACATCATTGTTTGATTGTATTGAATGAATTGTATACATATGGACATTTTCTTCATCATGAATAGAGTTGTTAATTAGGAGACAAAAGATAATTTCATGGTTATTGCAATAAAAATAGTGTTTGTAACAACAAAAGGATCATGTTAGCAATAAGTGAATAGAAAGACTCATTGTTTAGGAATTATTCCACTTCACATTAGTACGAAATGCAAATCAAGATGAATGACTCCTTTGGGTGATTGAACTAAACACATTTATATTTTAAATAGTGCATGGACATATTTGTTTTAATTAATATACTATGTAATTTAGTCATAAATGTTAATCTCATGATCATCATGACAAAAGGTTTGTTTGGAACCAAAAGACAAGTCTTCCAAACTAGAAATGTTATGAGGGATTCTTTATTTTGAAATTCAACCAATTAAAATCAATAAGTCACCCTAATGAAGATCAAGAACCCCATTGTTTGATTGTATTGAATGAATTGTATAGATATGGACATTTTCTTATTGATGAATAGAGTTCTTAATAAGGAGACAAAAGATAATTTGATGGTTATTGCAATAAAAATAGTGCTTGTAACAACAAAAGGAGCATGTTAGCAATAAGTGAAAAGAAAGACTCATTATTTAGGAAATATGCCACTTCACATTAGTACGTAATGCAAATTAAGATGAATGACTCCTTTAGGTGATTGAACTAAACACATTTATATTTTCAATAGTGCATGCACATATTTGTTTTAATTAATATACTATGTAATTTAGTCATAAATGTTAATCTCATGATCATCATGTCAAAAGGTTTGTTTGGAACCAAAAGACAAGTCTTCCAAACTAGAAATGTTCTGAGGGATTCTTTATTTTGAAATTCAACAAATTAAAATCAATAAGTAACCCTAATGAAGATCATGAACCCCATTGTTTGATTGTATTGAATGAATTGTATAGATATGGACATTTTCTTCTTGATGAATAGAGTTGTTAATAAGGAGACAAAAGATAATTTCATGGTTATTGCAATAAAAATAGTGCTTGTAACCACAAAAGGAGCATGTTAGCAATAAGTGAAAAGAAAGACTCATTATTTAGGAAATATGCCACTTCACATTAGTACGAAAAGCAAATTAAAATGAATGACTCCTTTGGGTGATTGAACTAAACACATTTATATTTTCAATAGTGCATGCACATATATTTTTTAATTAATATACTATGTAATTTAGTCATAAATATTAATCTCATGATCATTATGTCAAAAGGTGTGTTTGGAACCAAAAGACAAGTCTTCCAAACTAGAAATCTTCTGAGGGATTTATTTTGAAATTCAACCAATTAACATTAATAAGAAATCCTAATGAAGATCATGAACCCCATTGTTTGATTGTATTGAATGAATTGTATAGATATGGACATTTTCTTCTTGATGAATAGAGTTGTTAATAAGGAGACAAAAGATAATTTCTTTTCTTGGTTATTGGAAGAAAAAATAGTACTTGTAACAACAAAAGGAGCTTGTTTAGCATAAAGTGAATAGAAGGACTCATTATTTAGGAAATAAAGCACTTCACATTAGTACGAAAAGAAAACTAAGATGAATGAGTCCTTTGGGTGGTGAAACTAAACACATTTAAATTTTCAATATTGCATCGACATGTTTGTTTTAATTAATATACTATGTAATTTACTCATAAATGTTAATCTCAAGATCATTATGTCAAAAGGTGTGTTTGGAACCAAAAGACAAGTCTTCCAAACTAGAAATGTTCTGAGGGATTCTTTATTTTGAAATTCAACCAATTAACATCAATAAGAAACCCTAATGAAGATCATGAACCCCATTGTTTGATTGTATTGAATGAATTGTATAGATATGGACATTTTCTTCTTGATGAATAGAGTTGTTAATAAGGAGACAAAAGATAATTTCTTAGTTATTGGAAGAAAAATAGTACTTGTAACAACAAAAGGAGCTTGTGTAGCATAAAGTGAATAGAAGGACTCATTATTTAAGAAATAAACCACTTCACATTAGTACGAAAAGAAAACTAAGATGAAAGAGTCCTTTGGCTGATGAAACTAAACACATTTAAATTTTCAATATTGCATCGACATGTTTGTTTTAATTAATATACTATGTAATTTAGTCATAAATGTTAATCTCATGATCCTTATGTCAAAAGGTGTGTTTGGAACCAAAAGACAAGTCTTCCAAACTAGAAATGTTCTGAGGGATTCTTTATTTTGAAATTCAACCAATTAACATCAATAAGAAACCCTAATGAAGATCATGAACACCATTGTTTGATTGTATTGAATGAATTGTATAGATATGGACATTTTCTTCTTGATGAATAGAGTTGTTAATAAGGAGACAAGAGATAATTTCATGGTTATTGCAGGAGAAATAGTACTTGTAACAACAAAAGGAGCTTGTTTAGCATAAAGTGAATAGAAGGACTCATTATTTAGGAAATAAACCACTTCACATTAGTACAAAAAGCAAACTAAGATGAATGAGTCCTTTGGGTGGTGAAAATAAACACATTTAAATTTTCAATATTGCATCGACATGTTTGTTTTAATTAATATACTATGTAATTTAGTTATAAATGTTAATCTCATGATCATTGTGTCAAAAAGTGTGTTTGGGTCCAAAAGACAAGTGTTCCAAACCAGAAATGTTTTGAGGGATTGTTTATTTTGGAATTCAACCAATTAACATCAATAGGAAACCCCAAAGAAGATCATGAACCCCATTGATTGAATGTGTTGAATGAATTGTATAGATATGGACATTTTCTTCTTGATGAATAGAGTTGTTAATAAGGAGTAAAAAAGATAATTTCATGGTTATTGCAATAAAAATAGTGCTTGTAACAACAAAAGGAGCCTGCTAGCAATAAGTGAATAGAAAGACTCATTATTTAGGAAATATGCCACTTCACATTAGTACGAAAAGCAAATAAAGATGAATGACTCCTTTGGGTGATTGAACTAAACACATTTATATTTTCAATAGTGCATGGTCATATTTGTTTTAATTAATATACTATGAAATTTAGTCATAAATGTTAATCTCAAAATCATTATGTCAAAAGGTGTGTTTGGAACCAACAGACAAGTGTTGCAAATTACAAATCTTCTAAGGGATTCTTTATTTTGAAATTCAACCAATTAACATCAATAAGAAACCCTAATGAAGATCATGAACATCATTGTTTGATTGTCTTGAATGAATTGTATAGATATGGACATTTTCTTCATCATGAATAGAGTTGTTAATTAGGAGACAAAAGATAATTTCATGTATATTGCAATAAAAATAGTGTTTGTAACAACGAAAGGAGCATGTTAGCAATAAGTGAATAGATAGACTCATTGTTTAGGAAATATGCCACTTCACATTAGTACGAAATGCAAATGAAGATGAATGACTCCTTTGGGTGATTGAACAAAACACATTTATATTTTAAATAGTACATGGACATATTTGTTTTAATTAATATACTATGTAATTTAGTCATAAATGTTAATCTCATGATCATCATGACAAAAGGTTTGTTTGGAACCAAAAGACAAGTCTTCCAAACTAGAAATGTTATGAGGGATTCTTTATTTTGAAATTCAACCAATTAAAATCAATAAGTAACCCTAATGAAGATCATGAACCCCATTGTTTGATTGTATTGAATGAATTGTATAGATATGGACATTTTCTTCTTGATGAATAGAGTTGTCAATAAGGAGACAAAAGATAATTTCTTGGTTATTGGAAGAAAAATAGTACTTGTAACAACAAAAGGAGCTTGTTTAGCATAAAGTGAATAGAAGGACTCATTATTTAGGAAATAAACCACTTCACATTAGTACGAAAAGAAAACTAAGATGACTGAGTCCTTTGGCTGATGAAACTAAACACATTTAAATTTTCAATATTGCATCGACATGTTTGTTTTAATTAATATACTATGTAATCTACACATAAATGTTAATCTCAAGATCATTATGTCAAAAGGTGTGTTTGGAACCAAAAGACAAGTCTTCCAAACTAGAAATGTTCTGAGGGATTCTTTATTTTGAAATTCAACCAATTAACATCAATAAGAAACCCTAATGAAGATCATGAACCCCATTGTTTGATTGTATTGAATGAATTGTATGGATATGGACATTTTCTTCTTGATGAATAGAGTTGTTAATAAGGAGACAAGAGAACATTTGATGGTTATTGCAATAAAAATAGTGCTTGTAACAACAAAAGGAGCATGTTAGCAATAAGTGAATAGAAAGACTCATTATTTAGGAAATATGCCACTTCACATTAGTACGAAAAGCAAATTAAGATGAATGACTCCTTTGGGTGATTGAACTAAACACATTTATATTTTCAATAGTGCATGGACATATTTGTTTTAATTAATATACTATGTAATTTAGTCATAAATGTTAATCTCAAAATCATTATGTCAAAAGGTGTGTTTGGAACCAACAGACAAGTCTTGCAAACTAGAAATCTTCTAAGGGATTCTTTATTTTGAAATTCAACCAATTAACATCAATAAGAAACCCTAATGAATATCATGAACATCATTGTTTGATTGTATTGAATGAATTGTATGGATATGGACATTTTCTTCATCATGAATAGAGTTGTTAATTAGGAGACAAAAGATAATTTCATGGTTATTGCAATAAAAATAGTGTTTGTAACAACAAAAGGAGCATGTTAGCAATAAGTGAATAGAAAGACTCATTGTTTGGGAATTATGCCACTTCACATTAGTACGAAATGCAAATCAAGATGAATGACTCCTTTGGGTGATTGAACTAAACACATTGATATTTTAAATAGTGCATGGACATATTTGTTTTAATTAATATACTATGTAATTTAGTCATAAATGTTAATCTCATGATCATCATGACAAAAGGTTTGTTTGGAACCAAAAGACAAGTCTTCCAAACTAGAAATGTTATGAGGGATTCTTTATTTTGAAATTCAACCAATTAAAATCAATAAGTCACCCTAATGAAGATCAAGAACCCCATTGTTTGATTGTATTGAATCAATTGTATAGATATGGACATTTTCTTGTTGATGAATAGAGTTCTTAATAAGGAGACAAAAGATAATTTGATGGTTATTGCAATAAAAATAGTGCTTGTAACAACAAAAGGAGCATGTTAGCAATAAGTGAAAAGAAAGACTCATTATTTAGGAAATATGCCACTTCACATTAGTACGAAATGCAAATTAAGATGAATGACTCCTTTAGGTGATTGAACTAAACACATTTATATTTTAAATAGTGCATGCACATATTTGTTTTAATTAATATACTATGTAATTTAGTCATAAATGTTAATCTCATGATCATCATGTCAAAAGGTTTGTTTGGAACCAAAAGACAAGTCTTCCAAACTAGAAATGTTCTGAGGGATTCTTTATTTTGAAATTCAACCAATTAAAATCAATAAGTAACCCTAATGAAGATCATGAACCCCATTGTTTGATTGTATTGAATGAATTGTATAGATATGAACATTTTCTTCTTGATGAATAGAGTTGTTAATAAGGAAACAAAAGATAATTTCATGGTTATTGCAATAAAAATAGTGCTTGTAACCACAAAAGGAGCATGTTAGCAATAAGTGAAAAGAAAGACTCATTATTTAGGAAATATGCCACTTCACATTAGTACGAAAAGCAAATTAAAATGAATGACTCCTTTGGGTGATTGAACTAAACACATTTATATTTTCAATAGTGCATGCACATATTTGTTTTAATTAATATACTATGTAATTTAGTCATAAATATTAATCTCATGATCATTATGTCAAAAGGTGTGTTTGGAACCAAATGACAATTCCTCCAAGCTAGAAATGTTCTGAGGGATTCATTATTTTGAAATTCAACCAATTAAAATCAATAAGTAACCCTAATGAAGATCATGAACCCCATTGTTTGATTGTATTGAATGAATTGTATAGATATGGACAATTTCTTCTTGATGAATAGAGTTGTTAATAAGGAGACAAAAGATAATTTCATGGTTATTGCAATAAAAATAGTGCTTGTAACCACAAAAGGAGAATGTTAGCAATAAGTGAAAAGAAAGACTCATTATTTAGGAAATATGCCACTTCACATTAGTACGAAAAGCAAATTAAAATGAATGACTCCTTTGGGTGATTGAACTAAACACATTTATATTTTCAATAGTGCATGCACATATTTGATTTAATTAATATACTATGTAATTTAGTCATAAATATTAATCTCATGATCATTATGTCAAAAGGTGTGTTTGGAACCAAAAGACAAGTCTTCCAAACTAGAAATCTTCTGAGGGATTTATTTTGAAATTCAACCAATTAACATTAATAAGAAATCCTAATGAAGATCATGAACCCCATTGTTTGATTGTATTGAATGAATTGTATGGATATGGACATTTTCTTCTTGATGAATAGAGTTGTTAATAAGGAGACAAAAGATAATTTCTTGGTTATTGGAAGAAAAAATAGTACTTGTAACAACAAAAGGAGCTTGTTTAGCATAAAGTGAATAGAAGGACTCATTATTTAGGAAATAAAGCACTTCACATTAGTACGAAAAAAGAAAACTAAGATGAATGAGTCCTTTGGGTGGTGAAACTAAACACATTTAAATTTTCAATATTGCATCGACATGTTTGTTTTAATTAATATACTATGTAATTTACTCATAAATGTTAATCTCAAGATCATTATGTCAAAAGGTGTGTTTGGAACCAAAAGACAAGTCTTCCAAACTAGAAATGTTCTGAGGGATTCTTTATTTTGAAATTCAACCAATTAACATCAATAAGAAACCCTAATGAAGATCATGAACCCCATTGTTTGATTGTATTGAATGAATTGTATAGATATGGACATTTTCTTCTTGATGAATAGAGTTGTTAATAAGAAGACAAGAGATAATTTCATGGTTATTGCAGGAGAAATAGTACTTGTAACAAAAAAAGGAGCTTGTTTAGCATAAAGTGAATAGAAGGACTCATTATTTAGGAAATAAACCACTTCACATTAGTACAAAAAGCAAACTAGGATGAATGAGTCCTTTGGGTGGTGAAAATAAACACATTTAAATTTTCAATATTGCATCAACATGTTTGTTTTTAATTAATATACTATGTAATTTAGTTATAAATGTTAATCTCATGATCATTGTGTCAAAAAGTGTGTTTGGGTCCAAAAGACAAGTGTTCCAAACCAGAAATGTTTTGAGGGATTGTTTATTTTGAAATTCAACCAATTAACATCAATAGGAAACCCCAAAGAAGATCATGAACCCCATTGATTGAATGTGTTGAATGAAATTGTATAGATATGGACATTTTCTTCTTGATGAATAGAGTTGTTAATAAAGAGTAAAAAAAGATAATTTCATGGTTATTGCAATAAAAATAGTGCTTGTAACAACAAAAGGAGCCTGCTAGCAATAAGTGAATAGAAAGACTCATTATTTAGGAAATATGCCACTTCACATTAGTACGAAAAGCAAATAAAGATGAATGACTCCTTTGGGTGATTGAACTAAACACATTTATATTTTCAATAGTGCATGGACATATTTGTTTTTAATTAATATACTATGTAATTTAGTCATAAATGTTAATCTCAAAATCATTATGTCAAAAGGTGTGTTTTGGAACCAACAGACAAGTCTTGCAAACTAGAAATTTTCTAAGGGATTCTTTATTTTGAAATTCAACCAATTAACATCAATAAGAAACCCTAATGAAGATCATGAACATCATTGTTTGATTGTATTGAATGAATTGTTTAGATATGGACATTTTCTTCATCATGAATAGAGTTGTTAATTAGGAGACAAAAGATAATTTCATGGTTATTGCAATAAAAATAGTGTTTGTAACAACAAAAGGAGCATGTTAGCAATAAGTGAATAGAAAGACTCATTGTTTGGGAATTATGCCACTTCACATTAGTACGAAATGCAAATCAAGATGAATGACTCCTTTGGGTGATTGAACTAAACACATTGATATTTTAAATAGTGCATGGACATATTTGTTTTAATTAATATACTATGTAATTTAGTCATAAATGTTAATCTCATGATCATCATGACAAAAGGTTTGTTTGGAACCAAAAGACAAGTCTTCCAAACTAGAAATGTTATGAGGGATTCTTTATTTTGAAATTCAACCAATTAAAATCAATAAGTCACCCTAATGAAGATCAAGAACCCCATTGTTTGATTGTATTGAATCAATTGTATAGATATGGACATTTTCTTGTTGATGAATAGAGTTCTTAATAAGGAGACAAAAGATAATTTGATGGTTATTGCAATAAAAATAGTGCTTGTAACAACAAAAGGAGCATGTTAGCAATAAGTGAAAAGAAAGACTCATTATTTAGGAAATATGCCACTTCTTTCACATTAGTACGAAATGCAAATTAAGATGAATGACTCCTTTAGGTGATTGAACTAAACACATTTATATTTTAAATAGTGCATGCACATATTTGTTTTAATTAATATACTATGTAATTTAGTCATAAATGTTAATCTCATGATCATCATGTCAAAAGGTTTGTTTGGAACCAAAAGACAAGTCTTCCAAACTAGAAATGTTCTGAGGGATTCTTTATTTTGAAATTCAACCAATTAAAATCAATAAGTAACCCTAATGAAGATCATGAACCCCATTGTTTGATTGTATTGAATGAATTGTATAGATATGAACATTTTCTTCTTGATGAATAGAGTTGTTAATAAGGAAACAAAAGATAATTTCATGGTTATTGCAATAAAAATAGTGCTTGTAACCACAAAAGGAGCATGTTAGCAATAAGTGAAAAGAAAGACTCATTATTTAGGAAATATGCCACTTCACATTAGTACGAAAAGCAAATTAAAATGAATGACTCCTTTGGGTGATTGAACTAAACACATTTATATTTTCAATAGAGCATGCACATATTTGTTTTAATTAATATACTATGTAATTTAGTCATAAATATTAATCTCATGATCATTATGTCAAAAGGTGTGTTTGGAACCAAATGACAATTCCTCCAAACTAGAAATGTTCTGAGGGATTCATTATTTTGAAATTCAACCAATTAAAATCAATAAGTAACCCTAATGAAGATCATGAACCCCATTGTTTGATTGTATTGAATGAATTGTATAGATATGGACAATTTCTTCTTGATGAATAGAGTTGTTAATAAGGAGACAAAAGATAATTTCATGGTTATTGCAATAAAAATAGTGCTTGTAACCACAAAAGGAGAATGTTAGCAATAAGTGAAAAGAAAGACTCATTATTTAGGAAATATGCCACTTCACATTAGTACGAAAAGCAAATTAAAATGAATGACTCCTTTGGGTGATTGAACTAAACACATTTATATTTTCAATAGTGCATGCACATATTTGATTTAATTAATATACTATGTAATTTAGTCATAAATATTAATCTCATGATCATTATGTCAAAAGGTGTGTTTGGAACCAAAAGACAAGTCTTCCAAACTAGAAATCTTCTGAGGGATTTATTTTGAAATTCAACCAATTAACATTAATAAGAAATCCTAATGAAGATCATGAACCCCATTGTTTGATTGTATTGAATGAATTGTATGGATATGGACATTTTCTTCTTGATGAATAGAGTTGTTAATAAGGAGACAAAAGATAATTTCTTGGTTATTGGAAGAAAAATAGTACTTGTAACAACAAAAGGAGCTTGTTTAGCATAAAGTGAATAGAAGGACTCATTATTTAGGAAATAAAGCACTTCACATTAGTACGAAAAGAAAACTAAGATGAATGAGTCCTTTGGGTGGTGAAACTAAACACATTTAAATTTTCAATATTGCATCGACATGTTTGTTTTAATTAATATACTATGTAATTTACTCATAAATGTTAATCTCAAGATCATTATGTCAAAAGGTGTGTTTGGAACCAAAAGACAAGTCTTCCAAACTAGAAATGTTCTGAGGGATTCTTTATTTTGAAATTCAACCAATTAACATCAATAAGAAACCCTAATGAAGATCATGAACCCCATTGTTTGATTGTATTGAATGAATTGTATAGATATGGACATTTTCTTCTTGATGAATAGAGTTGTTAATAAGAAGACAAGAGATAATTTCATGGTTATTGCAGGAGAAATAGTACTTGTAACAAAAAAAGGAGCTTGTTTAGCATAAAGTGAATAGAAGGACTCATTATTTAGGAAATAAACCACTTCACATTAGTACAAAAAGCAAACTAGGATGAATGAGTCCTTTGGGTGGTGAAAATAAACACATTTAAATTTTCAATATTGCATCAACATGTTTGTTTTAATTAATATACTATGTAATTTAGTTATAAATGTTAATCTCATGATCATTGTGTCAAAAAGTGTGTTTGGGTCCAAAAGACAAGTGTTCCAAACCAGAAATGTTTTGAGGGATTGTTTATTTTGAAATTCAACCAATTAACATCAATAGGAAACCCCAAAGAAGATCATGAACCCCATTGATTGAATGTGTTGAATGAATTGTATAGATATGGACATTTTCTTCTTGATGAATAGAGTTGTTAATAAAGAGTAAAAAAGATAATTTCATGGTTATTGCAATAAAAATAGTGCTTGTAACAACAAAAGGAGCCTGCTAGCAATAAGTGAATAGAAAGACTCATTATTTAGGAAATATGCCACTTCACATTAGTACGAAAAGCAAATAAAGATGAATGACTCCTTTGGGTGATTGAACTAAACACATTTATATTTTCAATAGTGCATGGACATATTTGTTTTAATTAATATACTATGTAATTTAGTCATAAATGTTAATCTCAAAATCATTATGTCAAAAGGTGTGTTTGGAACCAACAGACAAGTCTTGCAAACTAGAAATTTTCTAAGGGATTCTTTATTTTGAAATTCAACCAATTAACATCAATAAGAAACCCTAATGAAGATCATGAACATCATTGTTTGATTGTATTGAATGAATTGTATAGATATGGACATTTTCTTCATCATGAATAGAGTTGTTAATTAGGAGACAAAAGATAATTTCATGGTTATTGCAATAAAAATAGTGTTTGTAACAACAAAAGGAGCATGTTAGCAATAAGTGAATAGAAAGACTCATTGTTTGGGAATTATGCCACTTCACATTAGTACGAAATGCAAATCAAGATGAATGACTCCTTTGGGTGATTGAACTAAACACATTGATATTTTAAATAGTGCATGGACATATTTGTTTTAATTAATATACTATGTAATTTAGTCATAAATGTTAATCTCATGATCATCATGACAAAAGGTTTGTTTGGAACCAAAAGACAAGTCTTCCATACTAGAAATGTTATGAGGGATTCTTTATTTTGAAATTCAACCAATTAAAATCAATAAGTCACCCTAATGAAGATCAAGAACCCCATTGTTTGATTGTATTGAATCAATTGTATAGATATGGACATTTTCTTGTTGATGAATAGAGTTCTTAATAAGGAGACAAAAGATAATTTTGATGGTTATTGCAATAAAAATAGTGCTTGTAACAACAAAAGGAGCATGTTAGCAATAAGTGAAAAGAAAGACTCATTATTTAGGAAATATGCCACTTCACATTAGTACGAAATGCAAATTAAGATGAATGACTCCTTTAGGTGATTGAACTAAACACATTTATATTTTAAATAGTGCATGCACATATTTGTTTTAATTAATATACTATGTAATTTAGTCATAAATGTTAATCTCATGATCATCATGTCAAAAGGTTTGTTTGGAACCAAAAGACAAGTCTTCCAAACTAGAAATGTTCTGAGGGATTCTTTATTTTGAAATTCAACCAATTAAAATCAATAAGTAACCCTAATGAAGATCATGAACCCCATTGTTTGATTGTATTGAATGAATTGTATAGATATGAACATTTTCTTCTTGATGAATAGAGTTGTTAATAAGGAGACAAAAGATAATTTCATGGTTATTGCAATAAAAATAGTGCTTGTAACCACAAAAGGAGCATGTTAGCAATAAGTGAAAAGAAAGACTCATTATTTAGGAAATATGCCACTTCACATTAGTACGAAAAGCAAATTAAAATGAATGACTCCTTTGGGTGATTGAACTAAATACATTTATATGTTCAATAGTGCATGCACATATTTTTTTTTAATTAATATACTATGTAATTTAGTCATAAATATTAATCTCATGATCATTATGTCAAAAGGTGTGTTTGGAACCAAAAGACAAGTCCTTCCAAACTAGAAATGTTCTGAGGGATTCTTTATTTTGAAATTCAACCAATTAAAATCAATAAGAAACCCTAATGAAGATCATGAACCCCATTGTTTGATTGTATTGAATGAATTGTATAGATATGGACAATTTCTTCTTGATGAATAGAGTTGTTAATAAGGAGACAAAAGATAATTTCATGGTTATTGCAATAAAAATAGTGCTTGTAACAACAAAAGGAGAATGTTTAGCAATAAGTGAAAAGAAAGACTCATTATTTAGGAAATATGCCACTTCACATTAGTACGAAAAGCAAATTAAAATGAATGACTCCTTTGGGTGATGAAACTAAACACATTTATATTTTTAAATAGTGCATGCACATATGTTTGATTTAATTAATATACTATGTAATTTAGTCATAAATATTAATCTCATGATCATTATGTCAAAAGGTGTGTTTGGAACCAAAAGACAAGTCTTCCAAACTAGAAATCTTCTGAGGGATTCTTTATTTTGAAATTCAACCAATTAACATTAATAAGAAATCCTAATGAAGATCATGAACCCCATTGTTTGATTGTATTGAATGAATTGTATGGATATGGACATTTTCTTCTTGATGAATAGAGTTGTTAATAAGGAGACAAAAGATAATTTCTTGGTTATTGGAAGAAAAATAGTACTTGTAACAACAAAAGGAGCTTGTTTAGCATAAAGTGAATAGAAGGACTCATTATTTAGGAAATAAAGCACTTCACATTAGTACGAAAAGAAAACTAAGATGAATGAGTCCTTTGGGTGGTGAAACTAAACACATTTAAATTTTCAATATTGCATCGACATGTTTGTTTTAATTAATATACTATGTAATTTACTCATAAATGTTAATCTCAAGATCATTATGTCAAAAGGTGTGTTTGGAACCAAAAGACAAGTGTTCCAAACTAGAAATGTTCTGAGGGATTCTTTATTTTGAAATTCAACCAATTAACATCAATAAGAAACCCTAATGAAGATCATGAACCCCATTGTTTGATTGTATTGAATGAATTGTATAGATATGGACATTTTCTTCTTGATGAATAGAGTTGTTAATAAGAAGACAAGAGATAATTTCATGGTTATTGCAGGAGAAATAGTACTTGTAACAAACAAAAGGAGCTTGTTTAGCATAAAGTGAATAGAAGGACTCATTATTTAGGAAATAAACCACTTCACATTAGTACAAAAAGCAAACTAAGATGAATGAGTCCTTTGGGTGGTGAAAATAAACACATTTAAATTTTCAATATTGCATGGACATGTTTGTTTTAATTAATATACTATGTAATTTAGTTATAAATGTTAATCTCAAAATCATTGTGTCAAAAAGTGTGTTTGGGTCCAAAAGACAAGTGTTCCAAACCAGAAATCTTTTTGAGGGATTGTTTATTTTGAAATTCAACCAATTAACATCAATAGGAAACCCCAAAGAAGATCATGAACCCCATTGATTGAATGTGTTGAATGAATTGTATAGATATGGACATTTTCTTCTTGATGAATAGAGTTGTTAATAAAGAGACAAAAAAGATAATTTCATGGTTATTGCAATAAAAATAGTGCTTGTAACAACAAAAGGAGCCTGCTAGCAATAAGTGAATAGAAAGACTCATTATTTAGGAAATATGCCATTTCACATTAGTACGAAAAGCAAATAAAGATGAATGACTCCTTTGGGTGATTGAACTAAACACATTTATATTTTCAATAGTGCATGGACATATTTGTTTTAATTAATATACTATGTAATTTAGTCATAAATGTTAATCTCAAAATCATTATGTCAAAAGGTGTGTTTGGAACCAACAGACAAGTCTTGCAAACTAGAAATCTTCTAAGGGATTCTTTATTTTGAAATTCAACCAATTAACATCAATAAGAAACCCTAATGAAGATCATGAACATCATTGTTTGATTGTATTGAATGAATTGTATAGATATGGACATTTTCTTCATCATGAATAGAGTTGTTAATTAGGAGACAAAAGATAATTTCATGGTTATTGCAATAAAAATAGTGTTTGTAACAACGAAAGGAGCATGTTAGCAATAAGTGAATAGAAAGACTCATTGTTTAGGAAATATGCCACTTCACATTAGTACGAAATGCAAATTAAGATGAATGACTCCTTTGGGTGATTGAACAAAACACATTTATATTTTAAATAGTACATGGACATATTTGTTTTAATTAATATACTATGTAATTTAGTCATAAATGTTAATCTCATGATCATCATGACAAAAGGTTTGTTTGGAACCAAAAGACAAGTCTTCCAAACTAGAAATGTTATGAGGGATTCTTTATTTTGAAATTCAACCAATTAAAATCAATAAGTAACCCTAATGAAGATCATGAACCCCATTGTTTGATTGTATTGAATGAATTGTATAGATATGGACATTTTCTTCTTGATGAATAGAGTTGTTAATAAGGAGACAAAAGATAATTTCTTGGTTATTGCAAGAAAAATAGTACTTGTAACAACAAAAGGAGCTTGTTAGCAATAGCATAAAAGTGAATACTCATTATTTAGGAAATAAACCACTTCACATTAGTACGAAAAAAAGAAAACTAAGATGAATGAGTCCTTTGGCTGATGAAACTAAACACATTTAAATTTTCAATATTGCATCGACATGTTTGATTTAATTAATATATTATGTAATTTACACATAAATGTTAATCTCAAGATCATTATGTCAAAAGGTGTGTTTGGAACCAAAAGACAAGTCTTCCAAACTAGAAATGTTCTGAGGGATTCTTTATTTTGAAATTCAACCAATTAACATCACTAAGAAACCCTAATGAAGATCATTAACCCCATTGTTTGATTGTATTGAATGAATTGTATAGATATGGACATTTTCTTCTTGATGAATAGAGTTGTTAATAAGGAGACAAGAGATTATAGCAATAAAAATAGTGCTTGTAACAACAAAAGGAGCATGTTAGCAATAAGTGAATAGAAAGACTCATTATTTAGGAAATATGCCACTTCACATTAGTACGAAAAGCAAATTAAAATGAATGACTCCTTTGGGCGATTGAATTAAACACATTTATATTTTCAATAGTGCATGGACATCTTTGTTTTAATTAATATACTATGTAATTTAGTCATAAATGTTAATCTGAAAATCATTATGTCAAAATGTTTGTTTGGAACCAACAGACAAGTCTTCCAAACTAGAAATCTTCTAAGGGATTCTTTATTTTGAAATTCAACCAATTAACATCAATAAGAAACACTAATGAAGATCATGAACCCCATTGTTTGATTGTATTGAATGAATTGTATAGATATGGACATTTTCTTCTTGATGAATAGAGTTGTTAATATGGAGACAAAAGATAATTTGATGGTTATTGCAATAAAAATAGTGCTTGTAACAACAAAAGGAGCATGTTAGCAATAAGTCAATAGAATGCAAATTAAGATGAATGACTCCTTTGGGTGATTAAACTAAACACATTTATTGTTTTAATTAATATACTATGTAATTTAGTCATAAATGTTAATCTCATGATCATCATGTCAAAAGGTTTGTTTGGAACCAAAAGAGAAGTCATCCAAACTAGAAATGTTATGAGGGATTCTTTATTTTGAAATTCAACCAATTAAAATCAATAAGAAACCCTAATGAAGATCATGAACCCCATTGTTTGATTGTATTGAATGAATTGTATAGATATGGACATTTTCTTCTTCATGAATAGAGTTGTTAATAAGGAGACAAGATAATTTCATGGTTATTGCAAGAAAAATAGTACTTGTAACAACAAAAGGAGCTTGTTTAGCATAAAGTGAATAGAAGAACTCATTATTTAGGAATTAAACCACTTCACATTACTACAAAAAGCAAACTAAGGTGAATGAGTCCTTTTGGTGGTGAAACTAAACACATTTAAATTTTCAATATTGCATCGACATGTTTGTTTTAATTAATATACTATGTAATTTAGTCATAAAAGTTAGTGTCATGATCATTGTGTCAAAAAGTGTGTTTGGGTCCAAAAGACAAGTGTTCCAAACCAGAAATGTTTTGAGGGATTGTTTATTTTGTAATTCAACCCTTTAACATCAATAGGAAACCCCAAAGAAGATCATGAACCCCATTGATTGAATGTGTTGAATGAATTGTATAGATATGGACATTTTCTTCTTGATGAATAGAGTTGTTAATAAGGAGTAAAAAAGATAATTTCATGGTTATTGCAATAAAAATAGTGCCTGTAACAACAAAAGGAGCCTGCTAGCAATAAGTGAATAGAAAGACTCATTATTTAGGAAATATGCCACTTGACATTCGTACGAAAAGCAAATTAAGATGAATGACTCCTTTGGGTGATTGAACTAAACACATTTATATTTTCAATAGTGCATGGACATATTTGTTTTAATTAATATACTATGTAATTTAGTCATAAATGTTAATCTCAAAATCATTATGTCAAAAGGTGTGTTTGGAACTAACAGACAAGTCTTGCAAACTAGAAATCTTCTAAGGGATTCTTTATTTTGAAATTCAACCAATTAACATCAATAAGAAACCCTAATGAAGATCATGAACATCATTGTTTGATTGTATTGAATGAATTGTATAGATATGGACATTTTCTTCATCATGAATAAAGTTGTTAATTATGAGACAAAAGATAATTTCATGGTTATTGCTATAAAAATAGTGTTTGTAACAACGAAAGGAGCATGTTAGCAATAAGTGAATAGAAAGACTCATTGTTTAGGAAATATGCCACTTCACATTAGTACGAAATGCAAATTAAGATGAATGACTCCTTTGGGTGATTGAACTAAACACATTTATATTTAAATAGTGCATGGACATATTTGTTTTAATTAATATACTATGTAATTTAGTCATAAATGTTAATCTCATGATCATCATGACAAAAGGTTTGTTTGGAACCAAAAGACAAGTCTTCCAAACTAGAAATGTTATGAGGGATTCTTTATTTTGAAATTCAACCAATTAACATCAATAAGTAATCCTAATGAAGATCAAGAACCCCATTGTTTGATTGTATTGAATGAATTGTATAGATATGGACATTTTCTTGTTGATGAATAGATTTCTTAATAAGGAGACAAAAGATAATTTGATGGTTATTGCAAGAAAAATAGTGCTTGTAACAACAAAAAGAGCATGTTAGCAATAAGTGAAAAGAAAGACTTATTATTTAGGAAATATGCCACTTCACATTAGTACGAAATGCAAATTAAGATGAATGACTCCTTTAGGTGATTGAACTAAACACATTTATATTTTAAATAGTGCATGCACATATTTGTTTTAATTAATATACTATGTAATTTAGTCATAAATGTTAATCTCATGATCATCATGTCAAAAGGTTTGTTTGGAACCAAAAGACAAGTCTTCCAAACTAGAAATGTTCTGAGGGATTCTTTATTTTGAAATTCAACCAATTAAAATCAATAAGTAACCCTAATAAAGAACATGAACCCCATTGTTTGATTGTATTGAATGAATTGTATAGATATGGACATTTTCTTCTTGATGAATAGAGTTGTTAATAAGGAGACAAAAGATAATTTCATGGTTATTGCAATAAAAATAGTGCTTGTAACCACAAAAGGAGCATGTTAGCAATAAGTGAAAAGAAAGACTCATTATTTAGGAAATATGCCACTTCACATTAGTACGAAAAGCAAATTAAAATGAATGACTCCTTTGGGTGATTGAACTAAACACATTTATATTTTCAATAGTGCATGCACATATTTTTTTTAATTAATATACTATGTAATTTAGTCATAAATATTAATCTCATGATCATTATGTCAAAAGGTGTGTTTGGAACCAAAAGACAAGTCTTCCAAACTAGAAATCTTCTGAGGGATTCTGTATTTTGAAATTCAACCAATTAACATCAATAAGAAATCCTAATGAAGATCATGAACCCCATTGTTTGATTGTATTGAATGAATTGTATCGATATGGACATTTTCTTCTTGATGAATAAAGTTGTTAAGAAGGAGACAAAAGATAATTTCATGGTTATTTAGTACTTGTAACAACAAAAGGAGCTTGTTTACCATAAAGTGAATAGAAGGACTCATTATTTAGGAAATAAACCACTTCACATTGGTACGAAAAGCAAACTAAGATGAATGAGTCCTTTGGGTGATGAAACTAAACACATTTAAATTTTCAATATTGCATCGACATGTTTGTTTTAATTAATATACTATGTAATTTAGTCATAAATGTTAATCTCAAGTTCATTATGTGAAAAGGTGTGTTTGGAACCAAAAGACAAGTCTTCCAAACTAGAAATGTTCTGAGGGATTCTTTATTTTGAAATTCAACCAATTAACATCAATAAGAAACCCTAATGAAGATCATGAACCCCATTGTTTGATTGTATTGAATGAATTGTATAGATATGGACATTTTCTTCTTGATGAATAGAGTTGTTAATAAGGAGACAAAAGATAATTTCATGGTTATTGCAATAAAAATAGTGCTTGTAACCACAAAAGGAGCATGTTAGCAATAAGTGAAAAGAAAGACTCATTATTTAGGAAATATGCCACTTCACATTAGTACGAAAAGCAAATTAAAATGAATGACTCCTTTGGGTGATTGAACTAAACACATTTATATTTTTAATAATGCATAGACATATTTATTTTAATTAATATACTATGTAATTTAGTCATAAATATTAATCTCATGATCATTATGTCAAAAGGTGTGTTTGGAACCAAAAGACAAGTCTTCCAAACTAGAAATGTTCTGAGGGATTCTTTATTTTGAAATTCAACCAATTAACATCAATAAGAAACCCTAATGAAGATCATGAACCCCATTGTTTGATTGTATTGAATGAATTGTATCGATATGGACATTTTCTTCTTGATGAATAGAGTTGTTAATAAGGAGACAAGAGATAATTTCATGGTTATTTAGTACTTGTAACAACAAAAGGAGCTTGTTTACCATAAAGTGAATAGAAGGACTCATTATTTAGGAAATAAACCACTTCACATTAGTACGAAAAGTAAACTAAGATGAATGAGTCCTTTGGGTGATGAAACTAAACACATTTAAAATTTCAATATTGCATCGACATGTTTGTTTTAAATTAATATACTATGTAATTTAGTCATAAATGTTAATCTCAAGATCATTATGTGAAAAGGTTTGTTTGGAACCAAAAGACAAGTCTTCCAAACTAGAAATGTTCTGAGGGATTCTTTATATTGAAATTCAACCAATTAACATCAATAAGAAACCCTAATGAAGATCATGAACCCCATTGTTTGATTGTATTGAATGAATTGTATCGATATGGACATTTTCTTCTTGATGAATAGAGTTGTTAATAAGGAGACAAAAGATAATTTCATGGTTATTGTAAGAGAAATAGTACTTGTAACAAGAAAAGGAGCTTGTTTAGCATAAAGTGAATAGAAGGACTCATTATTTAGGAAATAAACCACTTTACATTAGTACGAAAAGTAAACTAAGATGAATGAGTCCTTTGGGTGATGAAACTAAACACATTTAAATTTTCAATATTGCATCGACATGTTTGTTTTAATTAATATACTATGTAATTTAGTCATAAATGTTAATCTCAAGATCATTATGTCAAACGGTGTGTTTGGAACCAGAAGACAAGTCTTCCAAACTAGAAATGTTCTGAGGGATTCTTTATTTTGACATTCATCAAATTAACTTCAATAAGAAACCCTAATGCAGATCATGAACCCCATTGTTTGATTGGATTGAATGAATTGTATAGATATGGTCATTTTCTTCTAGATGAATAGAGTTGTTAATAAGGAGAAAAAAGATAATTTCATGGTTATTGCAATAAAAATAGTGCTTGTAACAACAAAAAGAGCCTGTTAGCAATAAGTGAATAGAAAGACTCATTATTTAGGAAATATGCCACTTCACATTAGTACGAAATGCAAATTAAGATGAATGACTCCTTTGGGTGATTGAACTAAACACATTTATATTTTTAATAATGCATAGACATATTTATTTTAATTAATATACTATGTAATTTAGTCATAAATATTAATCTCATGATCATTATGTCAAAAGGTGTGTTTGGAACCAAAAGACAAGTCTTCCAAACTAGAAATGTTCTGAGGGATTCTTTATTTTGAAATTCAACCAATTAACATCAATAAGAAACCCTAATGAAGATCATGAACCCCATTGTTTGATTGTATTGAATGAATTGTATCGATATGGACATTTTCTTCTTGATGAATAGAGTTGTTAATAAGGAGACAAGAGATAATTTCATGGTTATTTAGTACTTGTAACAACAAAAGGAGCTTGTTTACCATAAAGTGAATAGAAGGACTCATTATTTAGGAAATAAACCACTTCACATTAGTACCAAAAGCAAACTAAGATGAATGGGTCCTTTGGGTGATGAAACTAAACACATTTAAATTTTCAATATTGCATCGACATGTTTGTTTTAATTAATATACTATGTAATTTAGTCATAAATGTTAATCTCAAGATCATTATGTGAAAAGGTGTGTTTGGAACCAAAAGACAAGTCTTCCAAACTAGAAATGTTCTGAGGGATTCTTTATTTTGAAATTCAACCAATTAACATCAATAAGAAACCCTAATGAAGATCATGAACCCCATTGTTTGATTGTATTGAATGAATTGTATAGATATGGACATTTTCTTCTTGATGAATAGAGTTGTTAATAAGGAGACAAAAGATAATTTCATGGTTATTGCAATAAAAATAGTGCTTGTAACCACAAAAGGAGCATGTTAGCAATAAGTGAAAAGAAAGACTCATTATTTAGGAAATATGCCACTTCACATTAGTACGAAAAGCAAATTAAAATGAATGACTCCTTTGGGTGATTGAACTAAACACATTTATATTTTCAATAGTGAATACACATATTTGTTTTAATTAATATACTATGTAATTTAGTCATAAATATTAATCTCATGATCATTATGTCAAAAAAGGTGTTTGGAACCAAAAGACAAGTCTTCCAAACTAGAAATCTTCTGAGGGATTCTTTATTTTGAAATTCAACCAATTAACATCAATAAGAAATCCTAATGAAGATCATGAACCCCATTGTTTGATTGTATTGAATGAATTGTATCGATATGGACATTTTCTTCTTGATGAATAGAGTTGTTAATAAGGAGACAAAAGATAATTTCATGGTTATTGCAATAAAAATAGTGCTTGTAACCACAAAAGGAGCATGTTAGCAATAAGTGAAAAGAAAGACTCATTATTTAGGAAATATGCCACTTCACATTAGTACGAAAAGCAAATTAAAATGAATGACTCCTTTGGGTGATTGAACTAAAACACATTTATATTTTCAATAGTGAAATACACATATTTGTTTTAATTAATATACTATGTAATTTAGTCATAAATATTAATCTCATGATCATTATGTCAAAAGGTGTGTTTGGAACCAAAAGACAAATCTTCCAAACTAGAAATCTTCTGAGGGATTCTTTATTTTGAAATTCAACCAATTAACATCAATAAGAAATCCTAATGAAGATCATGAACCCCATTGTTTGATTGTATTGAATGAATTGTATCGATATGGACATTTTCTTCTTGATGAATAGAGTTGTTAATAAGGAGACAAAAGATAATTTCATGGTTATTGTAAGAAAAATAGTACTTGTAACAAGAAAAGGAGCTTGTTTAGCATAAAGTGAATTGAAGGACTCATTATTTAGGAAATAAACCACTTCACATTGGTACGAAAAGCAAACTAAGATGAATGAGTCCTTTTGGGTGACGAAACTAAACACATTTAAATTTTCAATATTGCATCGACATGTTTTTTTTAATTAATATACTATGTAATTTAGTCATAAATGCTAATCTCATGATCATTATGTCAAAAGGTGTGTTTTGGAACCAAAAGACAAATCTTCCAAACTAGAAATCTTCTGAGGGATTCTTTATTTTGAAATTCAACCAATTAACATCAATAAGAAATCCTAATGAAGATCATGAACCCCATTGTTTGATTGTATTGAATGAATTGTATCGATATGGACATTTTCTTCTTGATGAATAGAGTTGTTAATAAGGAGACAAAAGATAATTTCATGGTTATTGTAAGAAAAATAGTACTTGTAACAAGAAAAGGAGCTTGTTTAGAATAAAGTGAATATAAGGACTCATTATTTAGGAAATAAACCACTTCACATTGGTACGAAAAGCAAACTAAGATGAATGAGTCCTTTGGGTGACGAAACTAAACACATTTAAATTTTCAATATTGCATCGACATGTTTGTTTTAATTAATATACTATGTAATTTAGTCATAAATGCTAATCTCAAGATCATTATGTCAAAAGGTGTGTTTGGAACCAGAAGACAAGTCTTCCAAACTAGAAATGTTCTGAAGGATTCTTTATTTTGAAATTCAACCAATTAACTTCAATAAGAAACCCTAATGAAGATCATGAACCCCATTATTTGATTGTATTGAATGAATTGTATAGATATGGTCATTTTCTTCTAGATGAATAGAGTTGTTAATAAGGAGAAAAAAGAGATAATTTCATGGTTATTGCAAATAAAAATAGTGCTTGTAACAACAAAAAGAGCCTGTTAGCAATAAGTGAATAGAAAGACTCATTATTTAGGAAATATGCCACTTCACATTAGTACGAAATGCAAATTAAGATGAATGACTCCTTTGGGTGATTGAACTAAACACATTTATATTTTCAATAATGCATAGACATATTTATTTTAATTAATATACTATGTAATTTAGTCATAAATATTAATCTCATGATCATTATGTCAAAAGGTGTGTTTGGAACCAAAAGACAAGTCTTCCAAACTAGAAATGTTCTGAGGGATTCTTTATTTTGAAATTCAACCAATTAACATCAATAAGAAACCCTAATGAAGATCATGAACCCCATTGTTTGATTGTATTGAATGAATTGTATCGATATGGACATTTTCTTCTTGATGAATAGAGTTGTTAATAAGGAGACAAGAGATAATTTCCTGGTTATTTAGTACTTGTAACAACAAAAGGAGCTTGTTTAGCATAAAGTGAATAGAAGGACTCATTATTTAGGAAATAAACCACTTCACATTAGTACGAAAAGTAAACTAAGATGAATGAGTCCTTTGGGTGATGAAACTAAACACATTTAAAATTTCAATATTGCATCGACATGTTTGTTTTAATTAATATACTATGTAATTTAGTCATAAATGTTAATCTCAAGATCATTATGTGAAAAGGTTTGTTTGGAACCAAAAGACAAGTCTTCCAAACTAGAAATGTTCTGAGGGATTCTTTATATTGAAATTCAACCAATTAACATCAATAAGAAACCCTAATGAAGATCATGAACCCCATTGTTTGATTGTATTGAATGAATTGTATCGATATGGACATTTTCTTCTTGATGAATAGAGTTGTTAATAAGGAGACAAAAGATAATTTCATGGTTATTGTAAGAAAAATAGTACTTGTAACAAGAAAAGGAGCTTGTTTAGCATAAAGTGAATAGAAGGACTCATTATTTAGGAAATAAACCACTTTACATTAGTACGAAAAGTAAACTAAGATGAATGAGTCCTTTGGGTGATGAAACTAAACACATTTAAATTTTCAATATTGCATCGACATGTTTGTTTTAATTAATATACTATGTAATTTAGTCATAAATGTTAATCTCAAGATCATTATGTCAAACGGTGTGTTTGGAACCAGAAGACAAGTCTTCCAAACTAGAAATGTTCTGAGGGATTCTTTATTTTGACATTCATCAAATTAACTTCAATAAGAAACCCTAATGCAGATCATGAACCCCATTGTTTGATTGGATTGAATGAATTGTATAGATATGGTCATTTTCTTCTAGATGAATAGAGTTGTTAATAAGGAGAAAAAAGATAATTTCATGGTTATTGCAATAAAAATAGTGCTTGTAACAACAAAAAGAGCCTGTTAGCAATAAGTGAATAGAAAGACTCATTATTTAGGAAATATGCCACTTCACATTAGTACGAAATGCAAATTAAGATGAATGACTCCTTTGGGTGATTGAACTAAACACATTTATATTTTTAATAATGCATAGACATATTTATTTTAATTAATATACTATGTAATTTAGTCATAAATATTAATCTCATGATCATTATGTCAAAAGGTGTGTTTGGAACCAAAAGACAAGTCTTCCAAACTAGAAATGTTCTGAGGGATTCTTTATTTTGAAATTAAACCAATTAACATCAATAAGAAACCCTAATGAAGATCGTGAACCCCATTGTTTGATTGTATTGAATGAATTGTATCGATATGGACATTTTCTTCTTGATGAATAGAGTTGTTAATAAGGAGACAAGAGATAATTTCATGGTTATTTAGTACTTGTAACAACAAAAGGAGCTTGTTTACCATAAATTGAATAGAAGGACTCATTATTTAGGAAATAAACCACTTCACATTAGTACCAAAAGCAAACTAAGATGAATGAGTCCTTTGGGTGATGAAACTAAACACATTTAAATTTTCAATATTGCATCGACATGTTTGTTTTAATTAATATACTATGTAATTTAGTCATAAATGTTAATCTCAAGATCATTATGTGAAAAGGTGTGTTTGGAACCAAAAGACAAGTCTTCCAAACTAGAAATGTTCTGAGTGATTCTTTATTTTGAAATTCAACCAATTAACATCAATAAGAAACCCTAATGAAGATCATGAACCCCATTGTTTGATTGTATTGAATGAATTGTATAGATATGGACATTTTCTTCTTGATGAATAGAGTTGTTAATAAGGAGACAAAAGATAATTTCATGGTTATTGCAATAAAAATAGTGCTTGTAACCACAAAAGGAGCATGTTAGCAATAAGTGAAAAGAAAGACTCATTATTTAGGAAATATGCCACTTCACATTAGTACGAAAAGCAAATTAAAATGAATGACTCCTTTGGGTGATTGAACTAAACACATTTATATTTTCAATAGTGAATACACATATTTGTTTTAATTAATATACTATGTAATTTAGTCATAAATATTAATCTCATGATCATTATGTCAAAAGGTGTGTTTGGAACCAAAAGACAAGTCTTCCAAACTAGAAATGTTCTGAGGGATTCTTTATATTGAAATTCAACCAATTAACATCAATAAGAAACCCTAATGAAGATCATGAACCCCATTGTTTGATTGTATTGAATGAATTGTATCGATATGGACATTTTCTTCTTGATGAATAGAGTTGTTAATAAGGAGACAAAAGATAATTTCATGGTTATTGTAAGAAAAATAGTACTTGTAACAAGAAAAGGAGCTTGTTTAGCATAAAGTGAATAGAAGGACTCATTATTTAGGAAATAAACCACTTCACATTAGTACGAAAAGTAAACTAAGATGAATGAGTCCTTTGGGTGATGAAACTAAACACATTTAAATTTTCAATATTGCATCGACATGTTTGTTTTAATTAATATACTATGTAATTTAGTCATAAATGTTAATCTCAAGATCATTATGTCAAACGGTGTGTTTGGAACCAGAAGACAAGTCTTCCAAACTAGAAATGTTCTGAGGGATTCTTTATTTTGACATTCAACAAATTAACTTCAATAAGAAACCCTAATGCAGATCATGAACCCCATTGTTTGATTGGATTGAATGAATTGTATAGATATGGTCATTTTCTTCTAGATGAATAGAGTTGTTAATAAGGAGAAAAAAGATAATTTCATGGTTATTGCAATAAAAATAGTGCTTGTAACAACAAAAAGAGCCTGTTAGCAATAAGTGAATAGAAAGACTCATTATTTAGGAAATATGCCACTTCACATTAGTACGAAATGCAAATTAAGATGAATGACTCCTTTGGGTGATTGAACTAAAAACACATTTATATTTTTAATAATGCATAGACATATTTATTTTAATTAATATACTATGTAATTTAGTCATAAATATTAATCTCATGATCATTATGTCAAAAGGTGTGTTTGGAACCAAAAGACAAGTCTTCCAAACTAGAAATGTTCTGAGGGATTCTTTATTTTGAAATTCAACCAATTAACATCAATAAGAAACCCTAATGAAGATCATGAACCCCATTGTTTGATTGTATTGAATGAATTGTATCGATATGGACATTTTCTTCTTGATGAATAGAGTTGTTAATAAGGAGACACAAGAGATAATTTCATGGTTATTTAGTACTTGTAACAACAAAAGGAGCTTGTTTACCATAAAGTGAATAGAAGGACTCATTATTTAGGAAATAAACCACTTCACATTAGTACCAAAAGCAAACTAAGATGAATGAGTCCTTTGGGTGATGAAACTAAACACATTTAAATTTTCAATATTGCATCGACATGTTTGTTTTAATTAATATACTATGTAATTTAGTCATAAATGTTAATCTCAAGATCATTATGTGAAAAGGTGTGTTTGGAACCAAAAGACAAGTCTTCCAAACTAGAAATGTTCTGAGGGATTCTTTATTTTGAAATTCAACCAATTAACATCAATAAGAAACCCTAATGAAGATCATGAACCCCATTGTTTGATTGTATTGAATGAATTGTATAGATATGGACATTTTCTTCTTGATGAATAGAGTTGTTAATAAGGAGACAAAAGATAATTTCATGGTTATTGCAATAAAAATAGTGCTTGTAACCACAAAAGGAGCATGTTAGCAATAAGTGAAAAGAAAGACTCATTATTTAGGAAATATGCCACTTCACATTAGTACGAAAAGCAAATTAAAATGAATGACTCCTTTGGGTGATTGAACTAAACACATTTATATTTTCAATAGTGAATACACATATTTGTTTTAATTAATATACTATGTAATTTAGTCATAAATATTAATCTCATGATCATTATGTCAAAAGGTGTGTTTGGAACCAAAAGACAAGTCTTCCAAACTAGAAATCTTCTGAGGGATTCTTTATTTTGAAATTCAACCAATTAACATCAATAAGAAATCCTAATGAAGATCATGAACCCCATTGTTTGATTGTATTGAATGAATTGTATCGATATGGACATTTTCTTCTTGATGAATAGAGTTGTTAATAAGGAGACAAAAGATAATTTCATGGTTATTGCAATAAAAAATAGTGCTTGTAACCACAAAAGGAGCATGTTAGCAATAAGTGAAAAGAAAGACTCATTATTTAGGAAATATGCCACTTCACATTAGTACGAAAAGCAAATTAAAATGAATGACTCCTTTGGGTGATTGAACTAAACACATTTATATTTTCAATAGTGAATACACATATTTGTTTTAATTAATATACTATGTAATTTAGTCATAAATATTAATCTCATGATCATTATGTCAAAAGGTGTGTTTGGAACCAAAAGACAAATCTTCCAAACTAGAAATCTTCTGAGGGATTCTTTTATTTTGAAATTCAACCAATTAACATCAATAAGAAATCCTAATGAAGATCATGAACCCCCCATTGTTTGATTGTATTGAATGAATTGTATCGATATGGACATTTTCTTCTTGATGAATAGAGTTGTTAATAAGGAGACAAAAGATAATTTCATGGTTATTGTAAGAAAAATAGTACTTGTAACAAGAAAAGGAGCTTGTTTAGCATAAAGTGAATTGAAGGACTCATTATTTAGGAAATAAACCACTTCACATTGGTACGAAAAGCAAACTAAGATGAATGAGTCCTTTGGGTGACGAAACTAAACACATTTAAATTTTCAATATTGCATCGACATGTTTTGTTTTAATTAATATACTATGTAATTTAGTCATAAATGCTAATCTCATGATCATTATGTCAAAAGGTGTGTTTGGAACCAAAAGACAAATCTTCCAAACTAGAAATCTTCTGAGGGATTCTTTATTTTGAAATTCAACCAATTAACATCAATAAGAAATCCTAATGAAGATCATGATCCCCATTGTTTGATTGTATTGAATGAATTGTATCGATATGCACATTTTCTTCTTGATGAATAGAGTTGTTAATAAGGAGACAAAAGATAATTTCATGGTTATTGTAAGAAAAATAGTACTTGTAACAAGAAAAGGAGCTTGTTTAGAATAAAGTGAATAGAAGGACTCATTATTTAGGAAATAAACCACTTCACATTGGTACGAAAAGCAAACTAAGATGAATGAGTCCTTTGGGTGACGAAACTAAACACATTTAAATTTTCAATATTGCATCGACATGTTTGTTTTAATTAATATACTATGTAATTTAGTCATAAATGCTAATCTCAAGATCATTATGTCAAAAGGTGTGTTTGGAACCAGAAGACAAGTCTTCCAAACTAGAAATGTTCTGAGGGATTCTTTATTTTGAAATTCAACCAATTAACTTCAATAAGAAACCCTAATGAAGATCATGAACCCCATTATTTGATTGTATTGAATGAATTGTATAGATATGGTCATTTTCTTCTAGATGAATAGAGTTGTTAATAAGGAGACAAGAGATAATTTCATGGTTATTTAGTACTTGTAACAACAAAAGGAGCTTGTTTACCATAAAGTGAATAGAAGGACTCATTATTTAGGAAATAAACCACTTCACATTAGTACCAAAAGCAAACTAAGATGAATGAGTCCTTTGGGTGATGAAACTAAACACATTTAAATTTTCAATATTGCATCGACATGTTTGTTTTAATTAATATACTATGTAATTTAGTCATAAATGTTAATCTCAAGATCATTATGTGAAAAGGTGTGTTTGGAACCAAAAGACAAGCCTTCCAAACTAGAAATGTTCTGAGTGATTCTTTATTTTGAAATTCAACCAATTAACATCAATAAGAAACCCTAATGAAGATCATGAACCCCATTGTTTGATTGTATTGAATGAATTGTATAGATATGGACATTTTCTTCTTGATGAATAGAGTTGTTAATAAGGAGACAAAAGATAATTTCATGGTTATTGCAATAAAAATAGTGCTTGTAACCACAAAAGGAGCATGTTAGCAATAAGTGAAAAGAAAGACTCATTATTTAGGAAATATGCCACTTCACATTAGTACGAAAAGCAAATTAAAATGAATGACTCCTTTGGGTGATTGAACTAAACACATTTATATTTTCAATAGTGAATACACATATTTTGTTTTAAATTAATATACTATGTAATTTAGTCATAAATATTAATCTCATGATCATTATGTCAAAAGGTGTGTTTGGAACCAAAAGACAAGTCTTCCAAACTAGAAATCTTCTGAGGGATTCTTTATTTTGAAATTCAACCAATTAACATCAATAAGAAATCCTAATGAAGATCATGAACCCCATTGTTTGATTGTATTGAATGAATTGTATCGATATGGACATTTTCTTCTTGATGAATAGAGTTGTTAATAAGGAGACAAAAGATAATTTCATGGTTATTGCAATAAAAATAGTGCTTGTAACCACAAAAGGAGCATGTTAGCAATAAGTGAAAAGAAAGACTCATTATTTAGGAAATATGCCACTTCACATTAGTACGAAAAGCAAATTAAAATGAATGACTCCTTTGGGTGATTGAACTAAACACATTTATATTTTCAATAGTGAATACACATATTTGTTTTAATTAATATACTATGTAATTTAGTCATAAATATTAATCTCATGATCATTATGTCAAAAGGTGTGTTTGGAACCAAAAGACAAATCTTCCAAACTAGAAATCTTCTGAGGGATTCTTTATTTTGAAATTCAACCAATTAACATCAATAAAGAAATCCTAATGAAGATCATGAACCCCATTGTTTGATTGTATTGAATGAATTGTATCGATATGGACATTTTCTTCTTGATGAATAGAGTTGTTAATAAGGAGACAAAAGATAATTTCATGGTTATTGTAAGAAAAATAGTACTTGTAACAAGAAAAGGAGCTTGTTTAGCATAAAGTGAATTGAAGGACTCATTATTTAGGAAATAAACCACTTCACATTGGTACGAAAAGCAAACTAAGATGAATGAGTCCTTTGGGTGACGAAACTAAACACATTTAAATTTTCAATATTGCATCGACATGTTTGTTTTAATTAATATACTATGTAATTTAGTCATAAATGCTAATCTCATGATCATTATGTCAAAAGGTGTGTTTGGAACCAAAAGACAAATCTTCCAAACTAGAAATCTTCTGAGGGATTCTTTATTTTGAAATTCAACCAATTAACATCAATAAGAAATCCTAATGAAGATCATGAACCCCATTGTTTGATTGTATTGAATGAATTGTATCGATATGGACATTTTCTTCTTGATGAATAGAGTTGTTAATAAGGAGACAAAAGATAATTTCATGGTTATTGTAAGAAAAATAGTACTTGTAACAAGAAAAGGAGCTTGTTTAGAATAAAGTGAATAGAAGGACTCATTATTTAGGAAATAAACCACTTCACATTGGTACGAAAAGCAAACTAAGATGAATGAGTCCTTTGGGTGACGAAACTAAACACATTTAAATTTTCAATATTGCATCGACATGTTTGTTTGTTTTAATTAATATACTATGTAATTTAGTCATAAATGCTAATCTCAAGATCATTATGTCAAAAGGTGTGTTTGGAACCAGAAGACAAGTCTTCCAAACTAGAAATGTTCTGAGGGATTCTTTATTTTGAAATTCAACCAATTAACTTCAATAAGAAACCCTAATGAAGATCATGAACCCCATTATTTGATTGTATTGAATGAATTGTATAGATATGGTCATTTTCTTCTAGATGAATAGAGTTGTTAATAAGGAGAAAAAAAGATAATTTCATGGTTATTGCAATAAAAATAGTGCTTGTAACAACAAAAAAAGAGCCTGTTAGCAATAAGTGAATAGAAAGACTCATTATTTAGGAAATATGCCACTTCACATTAGTACGAAATGCAAATTAAGATGAATGACTCCTTTGGGTGATTGAACTAAACACATTTATATTTTCAATAATGCATAGACATATTTATTTTAATTAATATACTATGTAATTTAGTCATAAATATTAATCTCATGATCATTATGTCAAAAGGTGTGTGTTTGGAACCAAAAGACAAGTCTTCCAAACTAGAAATGTTCTGAGGGATTCTTTATTTTGAAATTCAACCAATTAACATCAATAAGAAACCCTAATGAAGATCATGAACCCCATTGTTTGATTGTATTGAATGAATTGTATCGATATGGACATTTTCTTCTTGATGAATAGAGTTGTTAATAAGGAGACAAGAGATAATTTCCTGGTTATTTAGTACTTGTAACAACAAAAGGAGCTTGTTTAGCATAAAGTGAATAGAAGGACTCATTATTTAGGAAATAAACCACTTCACATTAGTACGAAAAGTAAACTAAGATGAATGAGTCCTTTTGGGTGATGAAACTAAACACATTTAAAATTTCAATATTGCATCGACATGTTTGTTTTAAATTAATATACTATGTAATTTAGTCATAAATGTTAATCTCAAGATCATTATGTGAAAAAGGTTTGTTTGGAACCAAAAGACAAGTCTTCCAAACTAGAAATGTTCTGAGGGATTCTTTATATTGAAATTCAAACCAATTAACATCAATAAGAAACCCTAATGAAGATCATGAACCCCATTGTTTGATTGTATTGAATGAATTGTATCGATATGGACATTTTTCTTCTTGATGAATAGAGTTGTTAATAAGGAGACAAAAGATAATTTCATGGTTATTGTAAAAAAAAATAGTACTTGTAACAAGAAAAGGAGCTTGTTTAGCATAAAGTGAATAGAAGGACTCATTATTTAGGAAATAAAAACCACTTCACATTAGTACGAAAAGTAAACTAAGATGAATGAGTCCTTTGGGTGATGAAACTAAAACACATTTAAATTTTCAATATTGCATCGACATGTTTGTTTTAATTAATATACTATGTAATTTAGTCATAAATGTTAAATCTCAAGATCATTATGTCAAACGGTGTGTGTTTGGAACCAGAAGACAAGTCTTCCAAACTAGAAATGTTCTGAGGGATTCTTTATTTTGACATTCATCAAATTAACTTCAATAAGAAACCCTAATGCAGATCATGAACCCCATTGTTTGATTGGATTGAATGAATTGTATAGATATGGTCATTTTCTTCTAGATGAATAGTTGTTGTTAATAAGGAGAAAAAAGATAATTTCATGGTTATTGCAATAAAAATAGTGCTTGTGTAACAACAAAAAAAGAGCCTGTTAGCAATAAGTGAATAGAAAGACTCATTATTTAGGAAATATGCCACTTCACATTAGTACGAAATGCAAATTAAGATGAATGACTCCTTTGGGTGATTGAACTAAAACACATTTATATTTTTAATAATGCATAGACATATTTATTTTAATTAATATACTATGTAATTTAGTCATAAATATTAATCTCATGATCATTATGTCAAAAGGTGTGTTTGGAACCAAAAGACAAGTCTTCCAAACTAGAAATGTTCTGAGGGATTCTTTATTTTGAAATTCAACCAATTAACATCAATAAGAAACCCTAATGAAGATCATGAACCCCATTGTTTGATTGTATTGAATGAATTGTATCGATATGGACATTTTCTTCTTGATGAATAGAGTTGTTAATAAGGAGACAAGAGATAATTTCATGGTTATTTAGTACTTGTAACAACAAAAGGAGCTTGTTTACCATAAAGTGAATAGAAGGACTCATTATTTAGGAAATAAACCACTTCACATTAGTACCAAAAGCAAACTAAGATGAATGAGTCCTTTGGGTGATGAAACTAAACACATTTAAATTTTCAATATTGCATCGACATGTTTGTTTTAATTAATATACTATGTAATTTAGTCATAAATGTTAATCTCAAGATCATTATGTGAAAAGGTGTGTTTGGAACCAAAAAGACAAGTCTTCCAAACTAGAAATGTTCTGAGGGATTCTTTATTTTGAAATTCAACCAATTAACATCAATAAGAAACCCTAATGAAGATCATGAACCCCATTGTTTGATTGTATTGAATGAATTGTATAGATATGGACATTTTCTTCTTGATGAATAGAGTTGTTAATAAGGAGACAAAAGATAATTTCATGGTTATTGCAATAAAAATAGTGCTTGTAACCACAAAAGGAGCATGTTAGCAATAAGTGAAAAGAAAGACTCATTATTTAGGAAATATGCCACTTCACATTAGTACGAAAAGCAAATTAAAATGAATGACTCCTTTGGGTGATTGAACTAAACACATTTATATTTTCAATAGTGTGAATACACATATTTGTTTTTTAATTAATATACTATGTAATTTAGTCATAAATATTAATCTCATGATCATTATGTCAAAAGGTGTGTTTTGGAACCAAAAGACAAGTCTTCCAAACTAGAAATGTTCTGAGGGATTCTTTATTTTGAAATTCAACCAATTAACATCAATAAGAAATCCTAATGAAGATCATGAACCCCATTGTTTGATTGTATTGAATGAATTGTATCGATATGGACATTTTCTTCTTGATGAATAGAGTTGTTAATAAGGAGACAAAAGATAATTTCATGGTTATTGCAATAAAAATAGTGCTTGTAACCACAAAAGGAGCATGTTAGCAATAAGTGAAAAGAAAGACTCATTATTTAGGAAATATGCCACTTCACATTAGTACGAAAAGCAAATTAAAATGAATGACTCCTTTGGGTGATTGAACTAAACACATTTATATATTTTCAATAGTGAATACACATATTTTGTTTTAATTAATATACTATGTAATTTAGTCATAAATATTAATCTCATGATCATTATGTCAAAAGGTGTGTTTGGAACCAAAAGACAAATCTTCCAAACTAGAAATCTTCTGAGGGATTCTTTATTTTGAAATTCAACCAATTAACATCAATAAGAAATCCTAATGAAGATCATGAACCCCATTGTTTGATTGTATTGAATGAATTGTATCGATATGGACATTTTTCTTCTTGATGAATAGAGTTGTTAATAAGGAGACAAAAGATAATTTCATGGTTATTGTAAGAAAAATAGTACTTGTAACAAGAAAAGGAGCTTGTTTAGCATAAAGTGAATTGAAGGACTCATTATTTAGGAAAATAAACCACTTCACATTGGTACGAAAAGCAAACTAAGATGAATGATGAGTCCTTTTGGGTGACGAAACTAAACACATTTTAAATTTTCAATATTGCATCGACATGTTTGTTTTAATTAATATACTATGTAATTTAGTCATAAATGCTAATCTCAAGATCATTATGTCAAAAGGTGTGTTTGGAACCAGAAGACAAGTCTTCCAAACTAGAAATGTTCTGAGGGATTCTTTTATTTTGAAATTCAACCAATTAACTTCAATAAGAAACCCTAATGAAGATCATGAACCCCATTATTTGATTGTATTGAATGAATTGTATAGATATGGTCATTTTCTTCTAGATGAATAGAGTTGTTTAATAAGAGAGAAAAAAAGATAATTTCATGGTTATTTGCAATAAAAATAGTGCTTGTAACAACAAAAAGAGCCTGTTAGCAATAAGTGAATAGAAAGACTCATTATTTAGGAAATATGCCACTTCACATTAGTACGAAATGCAAATTAAGATGAATGACTCCTTTGGGTGATTGAACTAAACACATTTATATTTTCAATAATGCATAGACATATTTATTTTAATTAAATATACTATGTAATTTAGTCATAAATATTAATCTCATGATCATCATTATGTCAAAAGGTGTGTTTGGAACCAAAAGACAAGTCTTCCAAACTAGAAATGTTCTGAGGGATTCTTTATTTTGAAATTCAACCAATTAACATCAATAAGAAACCCTAATGAAGATCATGAACCCCATTGTTTGATTGTATTGAATGAATTGTATCGATATGGACATTTTTTCTTCTTGATGAATAGAGTTGTTAATAAGGAGACAAGAGATAATTTCCTGGTTATTTAGTACTTGTAACAACAAAAGGAGCTTGTTTAGCATAAAGTGAATAGAAGGACTCATTATTTAGGAAATAAACCACTTCACATTAGTACGAAAAGTAAACTAAGATGAATGAGTCCTTTGGGTGATGAAACTAAACACATTTAAAATTTCAATATTGCATCGACATGTTTGTTTTAATTAATATACTATGTAATTTAGTCATAAATGTTAATCTCAAGATCATTATGTGAAAAGGTTTGTTTGGAACCAAAAGACAAGTCTTCCAAACTAGAAATGTTCTGAGGGATTCTTTATATTGAAATTCAACCAATTAACATCAATAAGAAACCCTAATGAAGATCATGAACCCCATTGTTTGATTGTATTGAATGAATTGTATCGATATGGACATTTTCTTCTTGATGAATAGAGTTGTTAATAAGGAGACAAAAGATAATTTCATGGTTATTGTAAGAAAAATAGTACTTGTAACAAGAAAAGGAGCTTGTTTAGCATAAAGTGAATAGAAGGACTCATTATTTAGGAAATAAACCACTTCACATTAGTACGAAAAGTAAACTAAGATGAATGAGTCCTTTGGGTGATGAAACTAAACACATTTAAAATTTCAATATTGCATCGACATGTTTGTTTTAATTAATATACTATGTAATTTAGTCATAAATGTTAATCTCAAGATCATTATGTGAAAAGGTTTGTTTGGAACCAAAAGACAAGTCTTCCAAACTAGAAATGTTCTGAGGGATTCTTTATATTGAAATTCAACCAATTAACATCAATAAGAAACCCTAATGAAGATCATGAACCTCATTGTTTGATTGTATTGAATGAATTGTATCGATATGGACATTTTCTTCTTGATGAATAGAGTTGTTAATAAGGAGACAAGAGATAATTTCATGGTTATTGCAGGAAAAATAGTACTCGTAACAACAAAAGGAGCTTGTTTAGCATAAAGTGAATAGAAGGACTCATTATTTAGGAAATAAACCACTTCACATTAGTACGAAAAGCAAACTAAGATGAATGAGTCCTTTGGGTGATGAAACTAAACACATTTAAATTTTCAATATTGCATCGACATGTTTGTTTTAATTAATATACTATGTCATTTAGTTATAAATGTTAATCTCAGGATCATTGTGTCAAAAAGTGTTTTTGGGTCCAAAAGAGAAGTGTTCCAAACCAGAAATGTTTTGAGGGATTGTTTATTTTGGAATTCAACCAATTAACATCAATAGGAAACCCTAAAGATGATCACGAACCCCATTGATTGATTGTGTTGAATGAATTGTATAGACATGCACATTTTCTTCTTGATGAATAGAGTTGTTAATAAAGAGTAAAAAAGATAATTTCATGGTTATTGCAATAAAAATAGTGCTTGTAACAACAAAAGGAGCCTGCTAGCAATAAGTGAATAGAAAGACTCATTATTTAGGAAATATGCTACTTCACATTAGTACGAAAAGCAAATTAAGATGAATGACTCCTTTGGGTGATTGAACTAAACACATTTATATTTTCAATAGTGAATACACATATTTGTTTTAATTAATATACTATGTAATTTAGTCATAAATATTAATCTCATGATCATTATGTCAAAAGGTGTGTTTGGAACCAAAAGACAAGTCTTCCAAACTAGAAATCTTCTGAGGGATTCTTTATTTTGAAATTCAACCAATTAACATCAATAAGAAATCCTAATGAAGATCATGAACCCCATTGTTTGATTGTATTGAATGAATTGTATCGATATGGACATTTTCTTCTTGATGAATAGAGTTGTTAATAAGGAGACAAAAGATAATTTCATGGTTATTGCAATAAAAATAGTGCTTGTAACCACAAAAGGAGCATGTTAGCAATAAGTGAAAAGAAAGACTCATTATTTAGGAAATATGCCACTTCACATTAGTACGAAAAGCAAATTAAAATGAATGACTCCTTTGGGTGATTGAACTAAACACATTTATATTTTCAATAGTGAATACACATATTTGTTTTAATTAATATACTATGTAATTTAGTCATAAATATTAATCTCATGATCATTATGTCAAAAGGTGTGTTTGGAACCAAAAGACAAGTCTTCCAAACTAGAAATCTTCTGAGGGATTCTTTATTTTGAAATTCAACCAATTAACATCAATAAGAAATCCTAATGAAGATCATGAACCCCATTGTTTGATTGTATTGAATGAATTGTATCGATATGGACATTTTCTTCTTGATGAATAGAGTTGTTAATAAGGAGACAAAAGATAATTTCATGGTTATTGCAATAAAAAATAGTGCTTGTAACCACAAAAGGAGCATGTTAGCAATAAGTGAAAAGAAAGACTCATTATTTAGGAAATATGCCACTTCACATTAGTACGAAAAGCAAATTAAAATGAATGACTCCTTTGGGTGATTGAACTAAACACATTTATATTTTCAATAGTGAATACACATATTTGTTTTAATTAATATACTATGTAATTTAGTCATAAATATTAATCTCATGATCATTATGTCAAAAGGTGTGTTTGGAACCAAAAGACAAGTCTTCCAAACTAGAAATCTTCTGAGGGATTCTTTATTTTGAAATTCAACCAATTAACATCAATAAGAAATCCTAATGAAGATCATGAACCCCATTGTTTGATTGTATTGAATGAATTGTATCGATATGGACATTTTCTTCTTGATGAATAGAGTTGTTAATAAGGAGACAAAAGATAATTTCATGGTTATTGCAATAAAAATAGTGCTTGTAACCACAAAAGGAGCATGTTAGCAATAAGTGAAAAGAAAGACTCATTATTTAGGAAATATGCCACTTCACATTAGTACGAAAAGCAAATTAAAATGAATGACTCCTTTGGGTGATTGAACTAAACACATTTATATTTTCAATAGTGAATACACATATTTGTTTTAATTAATATACTATGTAATTTAGTCATAAATATTAATCTCATGATCATTATGTCAAAAGGTGTGTTTGGAACCAAAAGACAAATCTTCCAAACTAGAAATCTTCTGAGGGATTCTTTATTTTGAAATTCAACCAATTAACATCAATAAGAAATCCTAATGAAGATCATGAACCCCATTGTTTGATTGTATTGAATGAATTGTATCGATATGGACATTTTCTTCTTGATGAATAGAGTTGTTAATAAGGAGACAAAAGATAATTTCATGGTTATTGTAAGAAAAATAGTACTTGTAACAAGAAAAGGAGCTTGTTTAGCATAAAGTGAATTGAAGGACTCATTATTTAGGAAATAAACCACTTCACATTGGTACGAAAAGCAAACTAAGATGAATGAGTCCTTTGGGTGACGAAACTAAACACATTTAAATTTTCAATATTGCATCGACATGTTTGTTTTAATTAATATACTATGTAATTTAGTCATAAATGCTAATCTCATGATCATTATGTCAAACGGTGTGTTTGGAACCAAAAGACAAATCTTCCAAACTAGAAATCTTCTGAGGGATTCTTTATTTTGAAATTCAACCAATTAACATCAATAAGAAATCCTAATGAAGATCATGAACCCCATTGTTTGATTGTATTGAATGAATTGTATCGATATGGACATTTTCTTCTTGATGAATAGAGTTGTTAATAAGGAGACAAAAGATAATTTCATGGTTATTGTAAGAAAAATAGTACTTGTAACAAGAAAAGGAGCTTGTTTAGAATAAAGTGAATAGAAGGACTCATTATTTAGGAAATAAACCACTTCACATTGGTACGAAAAGCAAACTAAGATGAATGAGTCCTTTGGGTGACGAAACTAAACACATTTAAATTTTCAATATTGCATCGACATGTTTGTTTTAATTAATATACTATGTAATTTAGTCATAAATGCTAATCTCAAGATCATTATGTCAAAAGGTGTGTTTGGAACCAGAAGACAAGTCTTCCAAACTAGAAATGTTCTGAGGGATTCTTTATTTTGAAATTCAACCAATTAACTTCAATAAGAAACCCTAATGAAGATCATGAACCCCATTGTTTGATTGTATTGAATGAATTGTATAGATATGGTCATTTTCTTCTAGATGAATAGAGTTGTTAATAAGGAGAAAAAAGATAATTTCATGGTTATTGCAATAAAAATAGTGCTTGTAACAACAAAAAGAGCCTGTTAGCAATAAGTGAATAGAAAGACTCATTATTTAGGAAATATGCCACTTCACATTAGTACGAAATGCAAATTAAGATGAATGACTCCTTTGGGTGATTGAACTAAACACATTTATATTTTCAATAATGCATAGACATATTTATTTTAATTAATATACTATGTAATTTAGTCATAAATATTAATCTCATGATCATTATGTCGAAAGGTGTGTTTGGAACCAAAAGACAAGTCTTCCAAACTAGAAATGTTCTGAGGGATTCTTTATTTTGAAATTCTACCAATTAACATCAATAAGAAACCCTAATGAAGATCATGAACCGCATTGTTTGATTGTATTGAATGAATTGTATCGATATGGACATTTTCTTCTTGATGAATAGAGTTGTTAATAAGGAGACAAGAGATAATTTCCTGGTTATTTAGTACTTGTAACAACAAAAGGAGCTTGTTTAGCATAAAGTGAATAGAAGGACTCATTATTTAGGAAATAAACCACTTCATATTAGTACGAAAAGTAAACTAAGATGAATGAGTCCTTTGGGTGATGAAACTAAACACATTTAAAATTTCAATATTGCATCGACATGTTTGTTTTAATTAATATACTATGTAATTTAGTCATAAATGTTAATCTCAAGATCATTATGTGAAAAGGTGTGTTTGGAACCAAAAGACAAGTCTTCCAAACTAGAAATGTTCTGAGGGATTCTTTATATTGAAATTCAACCAATTAACATCAATAAGAAACCCTAATGAAAATCATGAACCCCATTGTTTGATTGTATTGAATGAATTGTATCGATATGGACATTTTCTTCTTGATGAATAGAGTTGTTAATAAGGAGACAAGAGATAATTTCATGGTTATTGCAGGAAAAATAGTACTCGTAACAACAAAAGGAGCTTGTTTAGCATAAAGTGAATAGAAGGACTCATTATTTAGGAAATAAACCACTTCACATTAGTACGAAAAGCAAATTAAGATGAATGAGTCCTTTGGGTGATGAAACTAAACACATTGAAATTTTCAATATTGCATCGACATGTTTGTTTTAATTAATATACTATGTCATTTAGTTATAAATGTTAATCTCAGGATCATTGTGTCAAAAACTGTGTTTGGGTCCAAAAGAGAAGTGTTCCAAACCAGAAATGTTTTGAGGGATTGTTTATTTTGGAATTCAACCAATTAACATCAATAGGAAACCCTAAAGAAGATCACGAACCCCATTGATTGATTGTGTTGAATGAATTGTATAGACATGGACATTTTCTTCTTGATGAATAGAGTTGTTAATAAAGAGTAAAAAAGATAATTTCATGGTTATTGCAATAAAAATAGTGCTTGTAACAACAAAAGGAGCCTGCTAGCAATAAGTGAATAGAAAGACTCATTATTTAGGAAATATGCTACTTCACATTAGTACGAAAAGCAAATTAAGATGAATGACTCCTTTGGGTGATTGAACTAAACACATTTATATTTTCAATAGTGCATGGACATATTTGTTTTAATTAATATACTATGTAATTTAGTCATAAATGTTAATCTCATGATCATTATGTCAAAAGCTGTGTTTGGAACCAAAAGACAAGTCCTCCAAACTAGAAATGTTCTGAGGGTTCATTATTTTGAAATTCAACCAATTAACATCAATAAGAAACCCTAATGAAGATGATGAACCCCATTGATTGATTGTATTGAATGAATTGTATAGATATGCACATTTTCTTCTTGATGAATAGAGTTGTTAATAAGGAGACAAAAGATAATTTCATGGTTATTACAATAAAAATAGTGCTTGTAACAACAAAAGGAGCATGTTAGCAATAAGTGAATAGAAAGACTCATTATTTAGGAAATATGCCACTTCACATTAGGAGGAAATGCAAATTAAGATGAATGACTCCATTGGGTGATTGAACTCAACACATTTAAATTTTAAATAATGCATAGACATATTTGTTTTAATTAATATACTATGTAATTTAGTCATAAATGATAATCTCATGATCATCATGTCAAAAGGTTTGTTTGGAACCAAAAGACAAGTCATCCAAACTATAAATGTTCTGAAGGATTGTTTATTTTGGAATTTAACCAATTAACATCAATAAGAAACCCTAATGAAGATCATGAACCCCATTGTTTGATTGTATTGAATGAATTGTTTCGATATGGAAATTTTCTTCTTGATGAATAGAGTTGTTAATAAGGAGACAAAAGATCATTTCATGGTTATTGCAATAAAAATAGTGCTTGTAACCACAAAAGGAGCATGTTAGCAATAAGTGAAAAGAAAGACTCATTATTTAGGAAATATGCCACTTCACATTAGTACGAAAAGCAAATTAAAATGAATGACTCCTTTGGGTGATTGAACTAAACACATTTATATTTTCAATAGTGCATGCACATATTTGTTTTAATTAATATACTATGTAATTTAGTCATAAATATTAATCTCATGATCATTATGTCAAAAGGTGTGTTTGGAACCAAAAGACAAGTCTTCCAAACTAGAAATGTTCTGAGGGATTCTTTATTTTGAAATTCAACCAATTAACATCAATAAGAAATCCTAATGAAGATCATGAACCCCATTGTTTGATTGTATTGAATGAATTGTATCGATGTGGACATTTTCTTCTTGATGAATAGAGTTGTTAATAAGGAGACAAAAGATAATTTCATGGTTATTGTAAGAAAAATAGTACTTGTAACAACAAAAGGAGCTTGTTTAGCATAAAGTGAATAGAAGGACTCATTATTTAGGAAATAAACCACTTCACATTGGTACGAAAAGCCAACTAAGATGAATGAGTCCTTTGGGTGATGAAACTAAACACATTTAAATTTTCAATATTGCATCGACATGTTTGTTTTAATTAATATACTATGTAATTTAGTCATAAATGTTAATCTCAAGATCATTATGTCAAAAGGTGTGTTTCGAACCAGAAGACAAGTCTTCCAAACTAGAAATGTTCTGAGGGATTCTTTATTTTGAAATTCAACCAATTAACATCAATAAGAAACCCTAATGAAGATCATGAACCCCATTGTTTGATTGGATTGAATGAATTGTATAGATATGGTCATTTTCTTCTAGATGAATAGAGTTGTTAATAAGGAGTAAAAAAGATAATTTCATGGTTATTGCAATAAAAATAGTGCTTGTAACAATGAAAGGAGCCTGTTAGCAATAAGTGAATAGAAAGACTCATTATTTAGGAAATATGCCACTTCACATTAGTACAAAATACAAATTAAGATGAATGACTCCTTTGGGTGATGGAACTAAACACATTTAAATTTTCAATAGTGCATGGACATATTTGTTTTAATTAATATACTATGTAATTTAGTCATAAATGTTAATCACATGATCATTATGTCAAAAGGTGTGTTTGGAACCAAAAGACAAGTCTTCCAAACTAGAAATGTTCTGAGGGATTCTTTATTTTGAAAGTCAACCAATTAACATCAATAAGAAACCCTAATGAAGATCATGAACCCCATTGTTTGATTGTATTGAATGAATTGTATAGATATGGACATTTTCTTCTTGATGAATAGAGTTGTTAATAAGGATACAAAAGATAATTTCATGGTTATTGCAATAAAAATAGTGCTTGTAACAACAAAAGGAGCATGTTAGCAATAAGTGAAAGGAAAGACTCATTATTTAGGAAATATGCCACTACACATTAGTATGAAATGCAAATAAAGATGAATGACTCCTTTGGGTGATTGAACTAAACACATTTATATTTTAAATAGTGCATGCACATATTTGTTTTAATTAATATACTATGTAATTTAGTCATAAATATTAATCTCATGATCATTATGTCAAAAGGTGTGTTTGGAACCAAAAGACAAGTCTTCCAAACTAGAAATCTTCTGAGGGATTCTTTATTTTGAAATTCAACCAATTCACATCAATAAGAAATCCTAATGAAGATCATGAACCCATTATTTGATTGGATTGAATGAATTGTATAGATATGGACATTTTCTTCTTGATGAATAGAGTTGTTAATAGGGAGACAAAAGATAATTTCATGGTTATTGTAAGAAAAATAGTACTCGTAACAACAAAAGGAGCTTGTTTAGCATAAAGTGAATAGGACTCATTATTTAGGAAATAAACCTCTTCACATTAGTACGAAAAGCAAACTTAGATGAATGAGTCCTTTGGGTGGTGAAACTAAACACATTTAAATTTTCAATATTGCATCGACATGTTTGTTTTAATTAATATACTATGTAATTTAGTCATAAATGTTAATCTCAAGATCATTATGTCAAAAGGTATGTTTGGAACCAAAAGACAAGTCTTCCAACCTAGAAATGTTCTAAGGGATTCTTTATTTTGAAATTCAACCAATTAACATCAATAAGAAACCCTAATGAAGATCATGAACCCCATTGTCTGATTGTATTGAATGAATTGTATAGATAGGGACATTTTCTTATTGATCAATAGAGTTGTTAATAAGGAGCAAAAAAGATAATTTCATGGTTATTGCAATAAAAATAGTGCTTGTAACAACGAAAGGAGCCTGTTAGCAATAAGTGAATAGAAAGACTCATTATTTAGGAAATATGCCACTTCACATTACTACAAAATGCAAATTAAGATGAATGACTCCTTTGGGTGAGGGAACTAAACACATTTAAATTTTCAATAGTGCATGGACATATTTGTTTTTATTAATATACTATGTAATTTAGTGACAAATGTTAATCTCATGATGATTATGTCAAAAGGTGTGTTTGGAACCAAAAGACAAGTCTTCCAAACTAGAAATGTTCTGAGGGATTCTTTATTTAGAAATTCAACCAATTAACATTAATAAGAAACCCTAATGAAGATCATGAACCCCATTGTTTGATTGTATTGAATGAATTGTATAGATATGGACATTTTCTTCTTGATGAATAGAGTTGTTAATAAGGATACAAAAGATAATTTCATGGTTATTGCAATAAAAATAGTGCTTGTAACAACAAAAGTAGCATGTTAGCAATAAGTGAATAGAAAGACTCATTATTTAGGAAATATGCCACTTCACATTAGTACAAAATGCAAATTAAGATGAATGACTCCTTTGGGTGATTGAACTAAACACATTTATATTTTCAATAGTGCATGGACATATTTGTTTTAATTAATATACTATGTAATTTAGTCATAAATGTTAATCTCATGATCATTATGGCAAAAGGTGTGTTTGAACCAAAAGACAAGTCTTCCAAACTAGAAATGGTATGAGGGATTCTTTATTTTGAAATTTAACCAATTAACATCAATAAGAAACCCTAATGAAGATCATGAACCCCATTGTTTGATTGTATTAAATGAATTTTATAGATATGGACATTTTCTTCTTGATGAATAGAGTTGTTAATAAGGAGACAAGAGATAATTTCATGGTTATTGCAAGAAAAATAGTACTCGTAACAACAAAAGGAGCTTGTATAGCATAAAGTGAATAGGACTCATTATTTAGGAAATAAACCTCTTCACATTAGTACGAAAAGCAAACTAAGATGAATGAGTCCTTTGGGTGATGAAACTAAACACATTTAAATTTTCAATATTGCATCGACATGTTTGTTTTAATTAATATACTATGTAATTTAGTCATAAATGTTAATCTCAAGATCATTATGTCAAAAGGTATGTTTTGAACCAAAAGACAAGTCTTCCAACCTAGAAATGTTCTGAGGGATTCTTTATTTTGAAATTCAACCAATTAACATCAATAAGAAACCCTAATGAAGATCATGAACCCCATTGTCTGATTGTATTGAATGAATTGTATAGATACGGACATTTTCTTCTTGATCAATAGAGTTGTTAATAAGGAGCAAAAAAGATAATTTCATGGTTATTGCAATAAAAATAGTGCTTGTAACAACGAAAGGAGCCTGTTAGCAATAAGTGAATAGAAAGACTCATTATTTAGGAAATATGCCACTTCACATTAGTACAAAATGCAAATTAAGATGAATGACTCCTTTGGGTGATGGAACAAAACACATTTAAATTTTCAATAGTGCATGGACATATTTGTTTTAATTAATATACTATGTAATTTAGACATAAATGTTAATCACATGATCATTATGTCAAAAGGTGTGTTTCGAACCAAAAGACAAGTCTTCCAAACTAGAAATGTTCTGAGGGATTCTTTATTTTGAAATTCAACCAATTAACATCAATAAGAAACCCTAATGAAGATCATGAACCCCATTGTTTGATTGTATTGAATGTATTGTATAGATATGGACATTTTCTTCTTGATGAATAGAGTTGTTAATAAGGAGACAAGAGATAATTTCATGGTTATTGCAATAAAAATATTGCTTGTAACAACAAAAGGAGCATGATAGCAATAAGTGAAAAGAAAGACTCATTATTTAGGAAATATGCCACTTCACATTAGTACGAAATGCAAATTAAGATGAATGACTCCTTTGGGTGATTGAACTAAACACAATTATATTTTCAATAGTGCATGGACATATTTGTTTTAATTAATATACTATGTAATCTAGTCATAAATGTTAATCTCATGATCATTATGTCAAAAGGTGTGTTTGGAACCAAAAGACAAGTCTTCCAAACTAGAAATGTTCTAAGGGATTCTTTATTTAGAAATTCAACCAATTAACATCAATAAGAAATCCTAATGATGATTTGGAAGAATTGTATAGATATGGACATTTTCTTCTTGATGAATAGAGTTGTTAATAAGGAGACAAAAGATAATTTCATGGTTATTGTAAGAAAAATAGCACTGGTAACAACAAAAGGAACTTGTTTAACATAAAGTGAATAGATGTACTCATTATTTAGGAAATAAACCACTTCACATTAGTACGAAAAGCAAAATAAGATGAATGAGTGCTCTGGGTGATGAAACTAAACACATTTAAATTTTCAATATTTCATCGACATGTTTGTTTTAATTAATATACTATGTAATTTAGTCATAAATGTTAATCTCAAGATCATTATGTCAAAAGGTGTGTTTGGAACAAAAAGACAAGTCTTCCAAACTAGAAATGTTCTGAGGGATTCTTTATTTTGAAATTCAACCAATTAACATCAATAAGAAACCCTAATGAAGATCATGAACCCCATTGTCTGATTGTATTGAATGAATTGTATAGATATGGACATTTTCTTCTTGATGAATAGAGTTGTTAATAAGGAGTAAAAAAGATAATTTCATGGTTATTGCAATAAAAATAGTGCTTGTAACAACAAAAGGAGCCTGTTAGCAATAAGTGAATAGAAAGACTCATTATTTAAGAAATATGCCACTTCACATTAGTACGAAATGCAAATTAAGATGAATGACTCCTTTGGGTGATTGAACTAAACACATTTATATTTTCAATAGTGCATGGACATATTTGTTTTAATTAATATACTATGTAATCTAGTCATAAATGTTAATCTCATGATCATTATGTCAAAAGGTGTGTTTGGAACCAAAAGACAAGTCTTCCAAAATAGAAATATTCTGAGGGATTCTTTATTTTGAAATTCAACCAATTAACATCAATAAGAAACCCTAATGAAGATCATGAACCCCATTGTTTGATTGTATTGAATGAATTGTACAGATATGGACATTTTCTTCTTGATGAATAGAGTTGTTAATAAGGAGACAAAAGATAATTTCATGATTATTGCAATAAAAATAGTGCTTGTAACAACGAAAGGAGCATGTTAGCAATAAGTGAATAGAAAGACTCATTATTTAGGAAATATGCCACTTCACATTAGTACGAAATGCAAATTAAGATGAATGACTCCTTTGGGTGATTGAACTAAACACATTTATATTTTCAATAGTGTATTGACATATTTGTTTTAATTAATATACTATGTAATCTAGTCATAAATGTTAATCTCATGATCATTATGTCAAAAGGTGTGTTTGGAACCAAAAGACAAGTCTTCCAAACTAGAAATGTTCTGAGGGATTCTTTATTTTGAAATTCAACCAATTAACATCAATAAGAAATCCTAATGAAGATCATGAACCCCATTGTTTGATTGTATTGAATGAATTGTATAGATATGGACATTTTCTTCTTGATGAATAGAGTTGTTAATAAGGAGACAAAAGATAATTTCATGGTTATTGCAATAAAAATAGTGCTTGTAACAACAAAAGGAGCCTGCTAGCAATAAGTGAATAGAAAGACTCATTATTTAGGAAATAAACCACTTCACATTAGTACGAAAAGCAAAATAACATGAATGAGTGCTTTGGGTGATGAAACTAAACACATTTAAATTTTCAATATTGCATCGACATGTTTGTTTTAATTAATATACTATGTAATTTAGTCATAAATGTTAATCTCAAGATCATTATGTCAAAAGGTGTGTTTGGAACAAAAAGACAAGTCTTCCAAACTAGAAATGTTCTGAGGGATTCTTTATTTTGAAATTCAACCAATTAACATCAATAAGAAACCCTAATGAAGATCATGAACCCCATTGTCTGATTGTATTGAATGAATTGTATAGATATGGACATTTTCTTCTTGATGAATAGAGTTGTTAATAAGGAGTAAAAAAGATAATTTCATGGTTATTGCAATAAAAATAGTGCTTGTAACAACAAAAGGAGCCTGTTAGCAATAAGTGAATAGAAAGACTCATTATTTAAGAAATATGCCACTTCACATTAGTACGAAATGCAAATAAAGATGAATGACTCCTTTGGGTGATTGAACTAAACACATTTATATTTTCAATAGTGCATGGACATATTTGTTTTAATTAATATACTATGTAATTTAGTCATAAATGTTAATCTCACTATCATTATGTCAAAAGGTGTGTTTGGAACCAACAGACAAGTCTTGCAAACTAGAAATCTTCTAAGGGATTCTTTATTTTGAAATTCAACCAATTAACATCAACAAGAAACCCTAATGAAGATTATGAACATCATTGTTTGATTGTATTGAATGAATTGTATAGATATGGACATTTTCTTCATCATGAATAGAGTTGTTAATTAGGAGACAAAAGATAATTTCATGGTTATTGCAATAAAAATAGTGTTTGTAACAACGAAAGGAGCATGTTAGCAATAAGTGAATAGAAAGACTCATTGTTTAGGAAATATGCCACTTCACATTAGTACGAAATGCAAATTAAGATGAATGACTCCTTTGGGTGATTGAACAAAACACATTTATATTTTAAATAGTGCATGGACATATTTGTTTTAATTAATATACTATGTAATTTAGTCATAAATGTTAATCTCATGATCATCATGACAAAAGGTTTGTTTGGAACCAAAAGACAAGTCTTCCAAACTAGAAATGTTATGAGGGATTCTTTATTTTCAAATTGAACCAATTAAAATCAATAAGTAACCCTAATGAAGATGATGAACCCCATTGTTTGATTGTATTGAATGAATTGTATAGATATGGACATTTTCTTCTTGATGAATAGAGTTGTTAATAAGGAGACAAAAAAGATAATTTCTTGGTTATTGGAAGAAAAATAGTACTTGTAACAACAAAAGGAGCTTGTTTAGCATAAAGTGAATAGAAGGACTCATTATTTAGGAAATAAACCACTTCACATTAGCACGAAAAGAAAACTAAGATGACTGAGTCCTTTGGCTGATGAAACTAAACACATTTAAATTTTCAATATTGCATCGACATGTTTGTTTTAATTAATATACTATGTAATTTACTCATAAATGTTAATCTCAAGATCATTATGTCAAAAGGTGTGTTTGGAACTAAAAGACAAGTCTTCCAAACTAGAAATGTTCTGAGGGATTCTTTATATTGAAATTCAACCAATTAACATCAATAAGAAACCCTAATGAACATCATGAACCCCATTGTTTGATAGTATTGAATGAATTGTATAGATATGGACATTTTCTTCTTGATGAATAGAGTTGTTAATAAGGAGACGAGATAATTTCATGGTTATTGCAGGAGAAATAGTACTTGTAACAACAAAAGGAGCTTGTTTAGCATAAAGTGAATAGAAGGACTCATTATTTAGGAAATAAACCACTTCACATTAGTACAAAAAGCAAACTAAGATGAATGAGTCCTTTGGGTGGTGAAACTAAACACATTTAAATTTTCAATATTGCATTGACATGTTTGTTTTAATTAGTATACTATGTAATTTAGTTATAAATGTTAATCTCATGATCATTGTGTCAAAAAGTGTGTTTGGGTCCAAAAGACAAGTGTTCCAAACCAGAAATGTTTTGAGGGATTGTTTATTTTGGAATTCAACGAATTAACATCAATAGGAAACCCCAAAGAAGATCATGAACCCCATTGATTGAATGTGTTGAATGAATTGTATAGATATGGACATTTGCTTCTTGATGAATAGAGTTGTTAATAAGGAGTAAAAAAGATAATTTCATGGTTATTGCAATAAAAATAGTGCTTGTAACAACAAAAGGAGCGTGCTAGCAATAAGTGAATAGAAAGACTCATTATTTAGGAAATATGCAACTTCACATTAGTACGAAAAGCAAATTAAGATGAATGAGTCCTTTGGGCGATGAAACTAAACACATTTAAATTTTCAATATTGCATCGACATGTTTGTTTTAATTAATATACTATTTAATTTAGTCATAAATGTTAATCTCAAGATCCTTCTGTCAAAAGGTATGTTTGGAACCAAAAGACAAGTCTTCCAACCTTGAAATGTTCTGAGGGATTCTTTATTTTGAAATTCAACCAATTAACATCAATAAGAAACCCTAATGAAGATCATGAACCCCATTGTCTGATTGTATTGAATGAATTGTATAGATATGGACATTTTCTTCTTGATGAATAGAGTTGTTAATAAGGAGACAAAAGATAATTTCATGGTTATTGCAATAAAAATAGTGCTTGTAACAACAAAAGGAGCATGTTAGCAATAAGTGAATAGAAAGACTCATTATTTAGGAAATATGCCACTTCACATTAGTACGAAATGCAAATTAAGATGAATGACTCCTTTGGGTGATTGAACTAAACACATTTATATTTTCAATAGTGCATGGACATATTTGTTTTAATTAATATACTATGTAATTTAGTCATAAATGTTAATCTCATGATCATTATGGCAAAAGGTGTGTTTGAACCAAAAGACAAGTCTTCCAAACTAGAAATGGTCTGAGGGATTCTTTATTTTGAAATTCAACAAATTAACATCAATAAGAAACCCTAATGAAGATCATGAACCCCATTGTTTGATTGTATTAAATGAATTTTATAGATATGGACATTTTCTTCTTGATGAATAGAGTTGTTAATAAGGAGACAAGAGATAATTTCATTGTTATTGCAAGAAAAATAGTACTCGTAACAACAAAAGGAGCTTGTTTAGCATAAAGTGAATAGAAGCACTCATTATTTAGGAAATAAACCACTTCACATTAGTACAAAAAGCAAACTAAGATGAATGAGTCCTTTGGGTGATGAAACTAAACACATTTAAATTTTCAATATTGCATCGACATGTTTGTTTTAATTAATATACTATGTAATTTAGTTATAAATGTTAATCTCAGGATCATTGTGTCAAAAAGTGTGTTTGGGTCCAAAAGAGAAGTGCTCCAAACCAGAAATGTTTTGAGGGATTGTTTATTTTGGAATTCAACCCATTAACATCAATAGGAAACCCCAAAGAAGATGATGAACCCCATTGATTGATTGTGTTGAATGAATTGTATAGACATGGACATTTTCTTCTTGATGAATAGAGTTGTTAATAAGGAGTAAAAAAGATAATTTCATGGTTATTGCAATAAAAATAGTGCTTGTAACAACAAAAGGAGCCTGCTAGCAATAAGTGAATAGAAAGACTCATTATTTAGGAAATATGGCACTTCACATTAGTACGAAATGCAAATTAAGATGAATGACTCCTTTGGGTGATTGAACTAAACAAATTTATATTTTCAATAGTGCATGGACATATTTGTTTTAATTAATATACTATGTAATTTAGTCATAAATGTTAATCTCATGATCATTATGTCAAAAGGTGTGTTTGGAACCAAAAGACAAGTCCTCCAAACTAGAAATGTTCTGAGGGATTCATTATTTTGAAATTCAACCAATTAACATCAATAAGAAACCCTAATGAAGATCATGAACCCCATTGTTTGATTGTATTGAATGAATTGTATAGATATGCACATTTTCTTCTTGATGAATAGAGTTGTTAATAAGAGAGACAAAAAGATAATTTCATGGTTATTGCAATAAAAATAGTGCTTGTAACAACAAAAGGAGCATGTTAGCAATAAGTGAATAGAAAGACTCATTATTTAGGAAATATGCCACTTCACATTAGGAGGAAATGCAAATTAAGATGAATGACTCGTTTGGGTGATTGAACTCAACACATTTAAATTTTAAATAGTGCATGGACATATTTGTTTTAATTAATATACTATGTAATTTATTCATAAATGATAATCTCATGATCATCATGTCAAAAGGTTTGTTTGGAACCAAAAGACAAGTCTTCCAAACTAGAAATGTTCTGAAGGATTGTTTATTTTGGAATTCAACCAATTAACATCAATAAGAAACCCTAATGAAGATCATGAACCCCATTGTTTGATTGTATTGAATAAATTGTTTCGATATGGACATTTTCTTCTTGATGAATAGAGTTGTTAATAAGGAGACAAAAGATAATTTCATGGTTATTGCAATAAAAATAGTGCTTGTAACAACAAAAGGAGCATGTTAGCAATAAGTGAAAAGAAAGACTCATTATTTAGGAAATATGCCACTTCACATTAGTACGAAATGCAAATAAAGATGAATGACTCCTTTGGGTGATTGAACTAAACACATTTATATTTTAAATAGTGCATGCACATATTTGTTTTAATTAATATACTATGTAATTTAGTCATAAATATAAATCTCATGATCATTATGTCAAAAGGTGTGTTTGGAACCAAAAGACAAGTCTTCCAAACTAGAAATCTTCTGAGGGATTCTTTATTTTGAAATTCAACCAATTAACATCAATAAGAAATCCTAATGAAGATCATGAACCCCATTGTTTGATTGGATTGAATGAGTTGTATAGATATGGACGTTTTCTTCTTGATGAATAGAGTTGTTAATAGGGAGACAAAAGATAATTTCTTGGTTATTGTAAGAAAAATAGTACTCGTAACAACAAAAGGAGCTTGTTTAGCATAAAGTGAATAGGACTCATTATTTAGGAAATAAACCTCTTCACATTAGTACGAAAAGCAAACTAAGATGAATGAGTCCTTTGGGTGATGAAACTAAACACATTTAAATTTTCAATATTGCATCGACATGTTTGTTTTAATTAATATACTATGTAATTTAGTCATAAATGTTAATCACAAGATCATTATGTCAAAAGGTATGTTTGGAACCAAAAGACAAGTCTTCCAACCTAGAAATGTTTTGAGGGATTCTTTATGTTGAAATTCAACCAATTAACATCAATAAGAAACCCTAATGAAGATCATGAACCCCATTGTTTGATTGTATTAAATGAATTTTATAGATATGGACATTTTCTTCTTGATGAATAAAGTTGTTAATAAGGAGACAAGAGATAATTTCATGGTTATTGCAAGAAAAATAGTACTCGTAACAACAAAAGGAGCTTGTTTAGCATAAAGTGAATAGAAGGACTCATTATTTAGGAAATAAACCGCTTCACATTAGTACAAAAAGCAAACTTAGATGAATGAGTCCTTTGGGTGATGAAACTAAACACATTTAAATTTTCAATATTGCATCGACATGTTTGTTTTAATTAATATACTATGTAATTTAGTTATAAATGTTAATCTCAGGATCATTGTGTCAAAAAGTGTGTTTGGGTCCAAAAGAGAAGTGCTCCAAACAAGAAATGTTTTGAGGGATTGTTTATTTTGGAATTCAACCCATTAACATCAATAGGAAACCCCAAAGAAGATGATGAACCCCATTGATTGATTGTGTTGAATGAATTGTATAGACATGGACATTTTCTTCTGGATGAATAGAGTTGTTAATAAGGAGTAAAAAAGATAATTTCATGGTTAATGCAATAAAAATAGTGCTTGTAACAACAAAAGGAGCCTGCTAGCAATAAGTGAATAGAAAGACTCATTATTTAGGAAATATGGCACTTCATATGAGTACGAAATGCAAATTAAGATGAATGACTCCTTTGGGTGATTGAACTAAACACATTTATATTTTCAATAGTGCACGGACATATTTGTTTTAATTAATATACTATGTAATTTAGTCATAAATGTTAATCTCATGATCATTATGTCAAAAGGTGTGTTTGGAACCAAAAGACAAGTCCTCCAAACTAGAAATGTTCTGAGGGATTCATTATTTTGAAATTCAACCAATTAACATCAATAAGAAACCCTAATGAAGATCATGAACCCCATTGTTTGATTGTATTGAATGAATTGTATAGATATGCACATTTTCTTCTTGATGAATAGAGTTGTTAATAAGGAGACAAAAGATAATTTCATGGTTATTGCAATAAAAATAGTGCTTGTAACAACAAAAGGAGCATGTGAGCAATAAGTGAATAGAAAGACTCATTATTTAGGAAATATGCCACTTCACATTAGGAGGAAATGCAAATTAAGAGGAATGACTCGTTTGGGTGATTGAACTCAACACATTTAAATTTTAAATAGTGCATGGACATATTTGTTTTAATTAATATACTATGTAATTTAGTCATAAATGATAATCTCATGATCATCATGTCAAAAGGTTTGTTTGGAACCAAAAGACAAGTCTTCCAAACTAGAAATGTTCTGAAGGATTGTTTATTTTGGAATTCAACCAATTAACATCAATAAGAAACCCTAATGAAGATCATGAACCCCATTGTTTGATTGTATTGAATAAATTGTTTCGATATGGACATTTTCTTCTTGATGAATAGAGTTGTTAATAAGGAGACAAAAGATAATTTCATGGTTATTGCAATAAAAATAGTGCTTGCAACAACAAAAGGAGCATGTTAGCAATAAGTGAAAAGAAAGACTCATTATTTAGGAAATATGCCACTTCACATTAGTACGGAATGCAAATAAAGATGAATGACTCCTTTGGGTGATTGAACTAAACACATTTATATTTTAAATTGTGCATGCACATATTTGTTTTAATTAATATACTATGTAATTTAGTCATAAATATAAATCTCATGATCATTATGTCAAAAGGTGTGTTTGGAACCAAAAGACAAGTCTTCCAAACTAGAAATCTTCTGAGGGATTCTTTATTTTCAAATTCAACCAATTAACATCAATAAGAAATCCTAATGAAGATCATGAACCCCATTGTTTGATTGGATTGAATGAGTTGTATAGATATGGACATTTTCTTCTTGATGAATAGAGTTGTTAATAAAGAGACAAAAGATAATTTCTTGGTTATTGTAAGAAAAATAGTACTCGTAACAACAAAAGGAGCTTGTTTAGCATAAAGTGAATAGGACTCATTATTTAGGAAATAAACCTCTTCACATTAGTACGAAAAGCAAACTAAGATGAATGAGTCCTTTGGGTGATGAAACTAAACACATTTAAATTTTCAATATTTCATCGACATGTTTGTTTTAATTAATATACTATGTAATTTAGTCATAAATGTTAATCTCAAGATCATTATGTCAAAAGGTATGTTTGGAACCAAAAGACAAGTCTTACAACCTAGAAATGTTTTGAGGGATTCTTTATGTTGAAATTCAACCAATTAACATCAATAAGAAACCCTAATGAAGATCATGAACCCCATTGTCTGATTGTATTGAATGAATTGTATAGATATGGACATTTTCTTCTTGATCAAAAAGTGTGTTTGGGTCCAACAGAGAAGTGCTCCAAACCAGAAATGTTTTGAGGGATTGTTTATTTTGGAATTCAACCCATTAACATCAATAGGAAACCCTAATGAAGATCATGAACCCCATTGTCTGATTGTATTGAATGAATTGTATAGATATGGACATTTTCTTCTTGATCAATAGATTTGTTAATAAGGAGCAAAAAAGATAATTTCATGGTTATTGCAATAAAAATAGTGCTTGTAACAACGAAAGGAGCCTGTTAGCAATAAGTGAATAGAAAGACTCATTATTTAGGAAATATGCCACTTCACATTAGTACAAAATGCAAATTAAGATGAATGACTCCTTTGGGTGATGGAACTAAACACATTTAAATTTTCAATAGTGCATGGACATATTTGTTTTAATTAATATACTATGTAATTTATTCATAAATGTTAATCTCTCGATCATTATGGCAAAAGGTGTGTTTGAACCAAAAGACAAGTCTTCCAAACTAGAAATGGTCTGAGGGATTCTTTATTTTGAAATTCAACAAATTAACATCAATAAGAAACCCTAATGAAGATCATGAACCCTATTGTTTGATTGTATTAAATGAATTTTATAGATATGGACATTTTCTTCTTGATGAATAGAGTTGTTAATAAGGAGACAAGAGATAATTTCATGGTTATTGCAAGAAAAATAGTACTCGTAACAACAAAAGGAGCTTGTTTAGCATAAAGTGAATAGAAGGACTCATTATTTAGGAAATAAACCGCTTCACATTAGTACAAAAAGCAAACTAAGATGAATGAGTCCTTTGGGTGATGAAACTAAACACATTTAAATTTTCAATATTGCATCGACATGTTTGTTTTAATTAATATACTATGTAATTTAGTTATAAATGTTAATCTCAGGATCATTGTGTCAAAAAGTGTGTTTGGGTCCAAAAGAGAAGTGCTCCAAACCAGAAATGTTTTGAGGGATTGTTTATTTTGGAATTCAACCCATTAACATCAATAGGAAACCCCAAAGAAGATGATGAACCCCATTGATTGATTGTGTTGAATGAATTGTATAGACATGGACATTTTCTTCTTGATGAATAGAGTTGTTAATAAGGAGTAAAAAAGATAATTTCATGGTTATTGCAATAAAAATAGTGCTTGTAACAACAAAAGGAGCCTGCTAGCAATAAGTGAATAGAAAGACTCATTATTTAGGAAATATGGCACTTCACATTAGTACGAAATGCAAATTAAGATGAATGACTCCTTTGGGTGATTGAACTAAACACATTTATATTTTCAATAGTGCATGGACATATTTGTTTTAATTAATATACTATGTAATTTAGTCATAAATGTTAATCTCATGATCATTATGTCAAAAGGTGTGTTTGGAACCAAAAGACAAGTCCTCCAAGCTAGAAATGTTCTGAGGGATTCATTATTTTGAAATTCAACCAATTAACATCAATAAGAAACCCTAATGAAGATCATGAACCCCATTGTCTGATTGTATTGAATGAATTGTATAGATATGGACATTTTCTTCTTGATCAATAGAGTTGTTAATAAGGAGCAAAAAAGATAATTTCATGGTTATTGCAATAAAAATAGTGCTTGTAACAACGAAAGGAGCCTGTTAGCAATAAGTGAATAGAAAGACTCATTATTTAGGAAATATGCCACTTCACATTAGTACAAAATGCAAATTAAGATGAATGACTCCTTTGGATGATGGAACTAAACACATTTAAATTTTCAATAGTGCATGGACATATTTGTTTTAATTAATATACTATGTAATTTATTCATAAATGTTAATCTCATGATCATTATGGCAAAAGGTGTGTTTGAACCAAAAGACAAGTCTTCCAAACTAGAAATGGTCTGAGGGATTCTTTATTTTGAAATTCAACAAATTAACATCAATAAGAAACCCTAATGAAGATCATGAACCCCATTGTTTGATTGTATTAAATGAATTTTATAGATATGGACATTTTCTTCTTGATGAATAGAGTTGTTAATAAGGAGACAAGAGATAATTTCATGGTTATTGCAAGAAAAATAGTACTCGTAACAACAAAAGGAGCTTGTTTAGCATAAAGTGAATAGAAGGACTCATTATTTAGGAAATAAACCGCTTCACATTCGTACAAAAAGCAAACTAAGATGAATGAGTCCTTTGGGTGATGAAACTAAACACATTTAAATTTTCAATATTGCATCGACATGTTTGTTTTAATTAATATACTATGTAATTTAGTTATAAATGTTAATCTCAGGATCATTGTGTCAAAAAGTGTGTTTGGGTCCAAAAGAGAAGTGCTCCAAACCAGAAATGTTTTGAGGTATTGTTTATTTTGGAATTCAACCCATTAACATCAATAGGAAACCCCAAAGAAGATGATGAACCCCATTGATTGATTGTGTTGAATGAATTGTATAGACATGGACATTTTCTTCTTGATGAATAGAGTTGTTAATAAGGAGTAAAAAAGATAATTTCATGGTTATTGCAATAAAAATAGTGCTTGTAACAACAAAAGGAGCCTGCTAGCAATAAGTGAATAGAAAGACTCATTATTTAGGAAATATGGCACTTCACATTAGTACGAAATGCAAATCAAGATGAATGACTCCTTTGGGTGATTGAACTAAACACATTTATATTTTCAATAGTGCATGGACATATTTGTTTTAATTAATATACTATGTAATTTAGCCATAAATGTTAATCTCATGATCATTATGTCAAAAGGTGTGTTTGGAACCAAAAGACAAGTCCTCCAAACTAGAAATGTTCTGAGGGATTCATTATTTTGAAATTCAACCAATTAACATCAATAAGAAACCCTAATGAAGATCATGAACCCCATTGTTTGATTGTATTGAATGAATTGTATAGATATGCACATTTTCTTCTTGATGAATAGAGTTGTTAATAAGGAGACAAAAGATAATTTCATGGTTATTGCAATAAAAATAGTGCTTGTAACAACAAAAGGAGCATGTTAGCAATAAGTGAATAAAAAAGACTCATTATTTAGGAAATATGCCACTTCACATTAGGAGGAAATGCAAATTAAGTTGAATGACTCGTTTGGGTGATTGAACTCAACACATTTAAATTTTAAATAGTGCATGGACATATTTGTTTTAATTAATATACTATGTAATTTAGTCATAAATGATAATCTCATGATCATCATGTCAAAAGGTTTGTTTGGAACCAAAAGACAAGTCTTCCAAACTAGAAATGTTCTGAAGGATTGTTTATTTTGGAATTCAACCAATTAACATCAATAAGAAACCCTAATGAGGATCATGAACCCCATTGTTTGATTGTATTGAATCAATTGTATAGATATGGACATTTTCTTCTTGATGAATAGAGTTGTTAATAAGGATACAAAAGATAATTTCATGGTTATTGCAATAAAAATAGTGCTTGTAACAACAAAAGGAGCATGTTAGCAATAAGTGAAAAGAAAGACTCATTATTTAGGAAATATGCCACTACACATTAGTACGAAATGCAAATAAAGATGAATGACTCCTTTGGGTGATTGAACTAAACACATTTATATTTTCAATAGTGCATGGACATATTTGTTTTAATTAATATACTATGTAATTTAGTCATAAATGTTAATCTCATGATCATTATGTCAAAAGGTATGTTTGGAACCAAAAGACAAGTCTTCCAAATTAGAAATGTTCTGAGGGATTCTTTATTTTGAAATTCAACCAATTAACATCAATAAGAAACCCTAATGAAGATCATGAACCCCATTGTTTGATTGTATTGAATGAATTGTATAGATATGCACATTTTCTTCTTGATGAATAGAGTTGTTAATAAGGAGACAAAAGATAATTTCATGGTTATTGCAATAAAAATAGTGCTTGTAACAACAAAAGGAGCATGTTAGCAATAAGTGAATAAAAAAGACTCATTATTTAGGAAATATGCCACTTCACATTAGGAGGAAATGCAAATTAAGATGAATGACTCGTTTGGGTGATTGAACTCAACACATTTAAATTTTAAATAGTGCATGGACATATTTGTTTTAATTAATATACTATGTAATTTAGTCATAAATGATAATCTCATGATCATCATGTCAAAAGGTTTGTTTGGAACCAAAAGACAAGTCTTCCAAACTAGAAATGTTCTGAAGGATTGTTTATTTTGGAATTTCAACCAATTAACATCAATAAGAAACCCTAATGAGGATCATGAACCCCATTGTTTGATTGTATTGAATCAATTGTATAGATATGGACATTTTCTTCTTGATGAATAGAGTTGTTAATAAGGATACAAAAGATAATTTCATGGTTATTGCAATAAAAATAGTGCGTGTAACAACAAAAGGAGCATGTTAGCAATAAGTGAAAAGAAAGACTCATTATTTAGGAAATATGCCACTACACATTAGTACGAAATGCAAATAAAGATGAATGACTCCTTTGGGTGATTGAACTAAACACATTTATATTTTAAATAGTGCATGGACATATTTGTTTTAATTAATATACTATGTAATTTAGTCATAAATGTTAATCTCATGATCATTATGTCAAAAGGTATGTTTGGAACCAAAAGACAAGTCTTCCAAATTAGAAATGTTCTGAGGGATTCTTTATTTTGAAATTCAACCAATTAACATCAATAAGAAACCCTAATGAAGATCATGAACCCCATTGTTTGATTGTATTGAATGAATTGTATAGATATGGACATTTTCTTCTTGATGAATAGAGTTGTTAATAAGGATACAAAAGATAATTTCATGGTTATTGCAATAAAAATAGTGCTTGTAACAACAAAAGGAGCATGTTAGCAATAAGTGAAAAGAAAGACTCATTATTTAGGAAATATGCCACTACACATTAGTACGAAATGCAAATAAAGATGAATGACTCCTTTGGGTGATTGAACTAAACACATTTATATTTTAAATAGTGCATGCACATATTTGTTTTAATTAATATACTATGTAATTTAGTCATAAATATTAATCTCATGATCATTATGTCAAAAGGTGTGTTTGGAACCAAAAGACAAGTCCTCCAAACTAGAAATGTTCTGAGGGATTCTTTATTTTGAAATTCAACCAATTAACATCAATAAGAAACCCTAATGAACATCATGAACCCCATTATTTGATTGTATTGAATGAATTGTATAGATATGGACATTTTCTTCTTGATGAATAGAGTTGTTAATAAGGATACAAAAGATAATTTCATGGTTATTGCAATAAAAATAGTGCTTGTAACAACAAAAGGAGCATGATAGCAATAAGTGAAAAGAAAGACTCATTATTTAGGAAATATGCCACTACACATTAGTACGAAATGCAAATAAAGATGAATGACTCCTTTGGGTGATTGAACTAAACACATTTATATTTTCAATAGTGCATGGACATATTTTTTTTAATTAATATACTATGTAATTTAGTCATAAATGTTAATCTCATGATCATTATGGCAAAAGGTGTGTTTGAACCAAAAGACAAGTCTTCCAAACTTGAAATGGTCTGAGGGATTCTTTATTTTGAAATTCAACCAATTATCATCAATAAGAAACCCTAATGAAGATCATGAACCCCATTGTTTGATTGTATTAAATGAATTTTATAGATATGGACATTTTCTTCTTGATGAATAGAGTTGTTAATAAGGAGACAAGAGATAAATTCATGGTTATTGCAAGAAAAATAGTACTCGTAACAACAAAAGGAGCTTGTTCAGCATAAAGTGAATAGAAGGACTCATTATTTAGGAAATAAACCACTTCACATTAGTACAAAAAGCAAACTAAGATGAATGAGTCCTTTGGGTGATGAAACTAAACACATTTAAATCTTCAATATTGCATCGACATGTTTGTTTTAATTAATATACTATGTAATTTAGATACAAATGTTAATCTTAGGATCATTGTGTCAAAAAGTGTGTTTGGGTCCAAAAGAGAAGTGCTCCAAACCAGAAATGTTTTGAGGGATTGTTTATTTTGGAATTCAACCAATTAACATCAATAGGAAACCCCAAAGAAGTTGATGAACCCCATTGATTGATTGTGTTGAATGAATTGTATAGACGTGGACATTTTCTTCTTGATGAATAGAGTTGTTAATAAGGAGTAAAAAAGATAATTTCATGGTTATTACAATAAAAATAGTGCTTGTAACAACAAAAGGAGCCTGCTAGCAATAAGTGAATAGAAAGACTCATTATTTAGGAAATATGCCACTTCACATTAGTACGAAAAGCAAATTAAGATGAATGACTCCTTTGGGTGATTGAACTAAACACATTTATATTTTCAATAGTGCATGGACATATTTGTTTTAATTAATATACTATGTAATTTAGTAATAAATGTTAATCTCATGATCATTATGTCAAAAGGTGTGTTTGGAACCAAAAGACAAGTCCTCCAAACTAGAAATGTTCTGAGGGATTCATTATTTTGAAATTCAACCAATTAACATCAATAAGAAACACTAATGAAGATCATGAACCCCATTGTCTGATTGTATTGAATGAATTGTATAGATATGGACATTTTCTTCTTGATGAATAGAGTTGTTAATAAGGAGTAAAAAAGATAATTTCATGGTTATTGCAATAAAAATAGTGCTTGTAACAACAAAAGGAGCCTGCTAGCAATAAGTGAATAGAAAGACTCATTATTTAGGAAATATGCCACTTCACATTAGTACGAAAAGCAAATTAAGATGAATGACTCCTTTGGGTGATTGAACTAAACACATTTATATTTTCAATAGTGCATGGACATATTTGTTTTAATTAATATACTATGTAATTTAGTCATAAATGTTAATCTCATGATCATTATGTCAAAAGGTGTGTTTGGAACCAAAAGACAAGTCCTCCAAACTAGAAATGTTCTGAGGGATTCATTATTTTGAAATTCAACCAATTAACATCAATAAGAAACACTAATGAAGATCATGAACCCCATTGTCTGATTGTATTGAATGAATTGTATAGATATGGACATTTTCTTCTTGATGAATAGAGTTGTTAATAAGGAGTAAAAAAGATAATTTCATGGTTATTGCAATAAAAATAGTGCTTGTAACAACAAAAGGAGCCTGTTAGCAATAAGTGAATAGAAAGACTCATTATTTAGGAAATATGCCACTTCACATTAGTACGAAATGCAAATTAAGATGAATGACTCCTTTGGGTGATTGAACTAAACACATTTATATTTTCAATAGTGCATGGACATATTTGTTTTAATTAATATACTATGTAATTTAGTCATAAATGTTAATCTTAAAATCATTATGTCAAAAGGTGTGTTTGGAACCAACAGACAAGTCTTGCAAACTAGAAATCTTCTAAGGGATTCTTTATTTTGAAATTCAACCAATTAACATCAATAAGAAATCCTAATGAAGATCATGAACATCATTGTTTGATTGTATTGAATGAATTGTATAGATATGGACATTTTCATCATCATGAATAGAGTTGTTAATTAGGAGACAAAAGATAATTTCATGGTTATTGCAATAAAAATAGTGTTTGTAACAACGAAAGGAGCATGTTAGCAATAAGTGAATAGAAAGACTCATTGTTTAGGAATTATGCCACTTCACATTAGTACGAAATGCAAATTAAAATGAATGACTCCTTTGGGTAATTGAACTAAACACATTTATATTTTAAATAGTGCATGGACATATTTCTTTTAATTAATATACTATGTAATTTAGTCATAAATGTTAATCTCATGATCATCATGACAAAAGGTTTGTTTGGAACCAAAAGACAAGTCTTCCAAACTAGAAATGTTATGAGGGATTCTTTATTTTCAAATTGAACCAATTAAAATCAATAAGTAACCCTAATGAAGATCATGAACCCCATTGTTTGATTGTATTGAATGAATTGTATAGATATGGACATTTTCTTCTTGATGAATAGAGTTGTTAATAAGGAGACAAAAGATAATTTCTTGGTTATTGGAAGAAAAATAGTACTTGTAACAACAAAAGGAGCTTGTTTAGCATAAAGTGAATAGAAGGACTCATTATTTAGGAAATAAACTACTTCACATTAGTACGAAAAGAAAACTAAGATGACTGAGTCCTTTGGCTGATGAAACTAAACACATTTAAATTTTCAATATTGCATCGACATGTTTGTTTTAATTAATATACTATGTAATTTACTCATAAATGTTAATCTCAAGATCATTATGTCAAAAGGTGTGTTTGGAACCAAAAGACAAGTCTTCCAAACTAGAAATATTCTGAGGGATTCTTTATTTTGAAATTCAACCAATTAAGATCAATAAGAAACCCTAATGAAGATCATGAACCCCATTGTTTGATAGTATTGAATGAATTGTATAGATATGGACATTTTTTTCTTGATGAATAGAGTTGTTAATAAGGAGACGAGATAATTTCATGGTTATTGTAGGAGAAATAGTACTTGTAACAACAAAAGGAGCTTGTTTAGCATAAAGTGAATAGAAGGACTCATTATTTAGGAAATAAACCACTTCACATTAGTACAAGAAACAAACTAAGATGAATGAGTCCTTTGGGTGGTGAAACTAAACACATTTATATTTTCAATAGTGCATGGACATATTTGTTTTAATTAATATACTATGTAATTTAGTCATAAATGTTAATCTCATGATCATTATGTCAAAAGGTGTGTTTGGAACCAAAAGACAAGTCTTCCAAACTAGAAATATTCTGAGGGATTCTTTATTTTGAAATTCAACCAATTAACATCAATAAGAAACCCTAATGAAGATCATGAACCCCATTGTTTGATAGTATTGAATGAATTGTATAGATATGGACATTTTCTTCTTGATGAATAGAGTTGTTAATAAGGAGACGAGATAATTTCATGGTTATTGTAGGAGAAATAGTACTTGTAACAACAAAAGGAGCTTGTTTAGCATAAAGTGAATAGAAGGACTCATTATTTAGGAAATAAACCACTTCACATTAGTACAAGAAGCAAACTAAGATGAATGAGTCCTTTGGGTGGTGAAACTAAACACATTTATATTTTCAATAGTGCATGGACATATTTGTTTTAATTAATATACTATGTAATTTAGTCATAAATGTTAATCTCATGATCATTATGTCAAAAGGTGTGTTTGGAACCAAAAGACAAGTCTTCCAAACTAGAAATATTCTGAGGGATTCTTTATTTTGAAATTCAACCAATTAACATCAATAAGAAACCCTAATGAAGATCATGAACCCCATTGTTTGATAGTATTGAATGAATTGTATAGATATGGACATTTTCTTCTTGATGAATAGAGTTGTTAATAAGGAGACGAGATAATTTCATGGTTATTGTAGGAGAAATAGTACTTGTAACAACAAAAGGAGCTTGTTTAGCATAAAGTGAATAGAAGGACTCATTATTTAGGAAATAAACCACTTCACATTAGTGCAAGAAGCAAACTAAGATGAATGAGTCCTTTGGGTGGTGAAACTAAACACATTTATATTTTCAATAGTGCATGGAGATATTTGTTTTAATTAATATACTATGTAATTTAGTCATAAATGTTAATCTCATGATCATTATGTCAAAAGGTGTGTTTGGAACCAAAAGACAAGTCCTCCAAACTAGAAATGTTCTGAGGGATTCATTATTTTGAAATTCAACCAATTAACATCAATAAGAAACCCTAATGAAGATCATGAACCCCATTGTCTGATTGTGTTGAATGAATTGTATAGATATGGACATTTTCTTCTTGATGAATAGAGTTGTTAATAAGGAGTAAAAAAGATAATTTCATGGTTATTGCAATAAAAATAGTGCTTGTAACAACAAAAGGAGCCTGTTAGCAATAAGTGAATAGAAAGACTCATTATTTATGAAATATGCCACTTCACATTAGTACGAAATGCAAATTAAGATGAATGACTCCTTTGGGTGATTGAACTAAACACATTTATATTTTCAATAGTGCATGGACATATTTGTTATAATTAATATACTATGTAATTTAGTCATAAATGTTAATCTTAAAATCATTATTTCAAAAGGTGTGTTTGGAACCAACAGACAAGTCTTGCAAACTAGAAATCTTCTAAGGGATTCTTTATTTTGAAATTCAACCAATTAACATCAATAAGAAATCCTCATGAAGATCATGAACATCATTGTTTGATTGTATTGAATGAATTGTATAGATATGGACATTTTCATCATCATGAATAGAGTTGTTAATTAGGAGACAAAAGATAATTTCATGGTTATTGCAATAAAAATAGTGTTTGTAACAACGAAAGGAGCATGTTAGCAATAAGTGAATAGAAAGACTCATTGTTTAGGAATTATGCCACTTCACATTAGTACGAAATGCAAATTAAAATGAATGACTTCTTTGGGTAATTGAACTAAACACATTTATATTTTAAATAGTGCATGGACATATTTCTTTTAATTAATATACTATGTAATTTAGTCATAAATGTTAATCTCATGATCATCATGACAAAAGGTTTGTTTGGAACCAAAAGACAAGTCTTCCAAACTAGAAATGTTATGAGGGATTCTTTATTTTCAAATTGAACCAATTAAAATCAATAAGTAACCCTAATGAAGATCATGAACCCCATTGTTTGATTGTATTGAATGAATTGTATAGATATGAAAATTTTCTTCTTGATGAATAGAGTTGTTAATAAGGAGACAAAAGATAATTTCTTGGTTATTGGAAGAAAAATAGTACTTGTAACAACAAAAGGAGCTTGTTTAGCATAAAGTCAATAGAAGGACTCATTATTTAGGAAATAAACTACTTCACATTAGTACGAAAAGAAAACTAAGATGACTGAGTCCTTTGGCTGATGAAACTAAACACATTTAAATTTTCAATATTGCATCGACATGTTTGTTTTTGTTTTAATATATACTATGTAATTTACTCATAAATGTTAATCTCAAGATCATTATGTCAAAAGGTGTGTTTGGAACCAAAAGACAAGTCTTCCAAACTAGAAATGTTCTGAGGGATTCTTTATTTTGAAATTCAACCAATTAACATCAATAAGAAACCCTAATGAAGATCATGAACCCCATTGTTTGATAGTATTGAATGAATTGTATAGATATGGACATTTTCTTCTTGATGAATAGAGTTGTTAATAAGGAGACGAGATAATTTCATGGTTATTGCAGGAGAAATAGTACTTGTAACAACAAAAGGAGCTTGTTTAGCATAAAGTGAATAGAAGGACTCATTATTTAGGAAATAAACCACTTCACATTAGTACAAAAAGCAAACTAAGATGAATGAGTCCTTTGGGTGGTGAAACTAAACACATTTAAATTTTCAATATTGCATTGACATGTTTGTTTTAATTAATATACTATGTAATTTAGTTATAAATGTTAATCTCATGATCATTGTGTCAAAAAGTGTGTTTGGGTCCAAAAGACAAGTGTTCCAATCCAGAAATGTTTTGAGGGATTGTTTATTTTGGAATTCAACGAATTAACATCAATAGGAAACCCCAAAGAAGATCATGAACCCCATTGATTGAATGTGTTGAATGAATTGTATAGATATGGACATTTTCTTCTTGATGAATAGAGTTGTTAATAAGGAGTAAAAAAGATAATTTCATGGTTATTGCAATAAAAATAGTGCTTGTAACAACAAAAGGAGCCTGCTAGCAATAAGTGAATAGAAAGACTCATTATTTAGGAAATATGCCACTTCACATTAGTACGAAAAGCAAATTAAGATGAATGACTCCTTTGGGTGATTGAACTAAACACATTTATATTTTCAATAGTGCATGGACATATTTGTTTTAATTAATATACTATGTAATTTAGTCATAAATGTTAATCTGAAAATCATTATGTCAAAAGGTGTGTTCGGAACCAACAGACAAGTCTTGCAAGCTAGAAATCTTCTAAGGGATTCTTTATTTTGAAATTCAACCAATTAACATCAATAAGAAACCCTAATGAAGATCATGAACATCATTGTTTGATTGTATTGAATGAATTGTATAGATATGGACATTTTCATCATCATGAATAGAGTTGTTAATTAGGAGACAAAAGATAATTTCATGGTTATTGCAATAAAAATAGTGTTTGTAACAACGAAAGGAGCATGTTAGCAATAAGTGAATAGAAAGACTCATTGTTTAGGAATTATGCCACTTCACATTAGTACGAAATGCAAATTAAAATGAATGACTCCTTTGGGTAATTGAACTAAACACATTTATATTTTAAATAGTGCATGGACATATTTCTTTTAATTAATATACTATGTAATTTAGTCATAAATGTTAATCTCATGATCATCATGACAAAAGGTTTGTTTGGAACCAAAAGACAAGTCTTCCAAACTAGAAATGTTATGAGGGATTCTTTATTTTCAAATTGAACCAATTAAAATCAATAAGTAACCCTAATGAAGATCATGAACCCCATTGTTTGATTGTATTGAATGAATTGTATAGATATGGACATTTTCTTCTTGATGAATAGAGTTGTTAATAAGGAGACAAAAGATAATTTCTTGGTTATTGGAAGAAAAATAGTACTTGTAACAACAAAAGGAGCTTGTTTAGCATAAAGTGAATAGAAGGACTCATTATTTAGGAAATAAACTACTTCACATTAGTACGAAAAGAAAACTAAGATGACTGAGTCCTTTGGCTGATGAAACTAAACACATTTAAATTTTCAATATTGCATCGACATGTTTGTTTTAATTAATATACTATTTAATTTACTCATAAATGTTAATCTCAAGATCATTATGTCAAAAGGTGTGTTTGGAACCAAAAGACAAGTCTTCCAAACTAGAAATGTTCTGAGGGATTCTTTATTTTGAAATTCAACCAATTAACATCAATAAGAAACCCTAATGAAGATCATGAACCCCATTGTTTGATAGTATTGAATGAATTGTATAGATATGGACATTTTCTTCTTGATGAATAGAGTTGTTAATAAGGAGACGAGATAATTTCATGGTTATTGCAGGAGAAATAGTACTTGTAACAACAAAAGCAGCTTGTTTAGCATAAAGTGAATAGAAGGACTCATTATTTAGGAAATAAACCACTTCACATTAGTACAAAAAGCAAACTAGGATGAATGAGTCCTTTGGGTGGTGAAACTAAACACATTTAAATTTTCAATATTGCATTGACATGTTTGTTTTAATTAATATACTATGTAATTTAGTTATAAATGTTAATCTCATGATCATTGTGTCAAAAAGTGTGTTTGGGTACAAAAGACAAGTGTTCCAAACCAGAAATGTTTTGAGGGATTGTTTATTTTGGAATTCAACGAATTAACATCAATAGGAAACCCCAAAAAAGATCATGAACCCCATTGATTGAATGTGTTGAATGAATTGTATAGATATGGACATTTTCTTCTTGATGAATAGAGTTGTTAATAAGGAGTAAAAAAGATAATTTCATGGTTATTGCAATAAAAATAGTGCTTGTAACAACAAAAGGAACCTGCTAGCAATAAGTGAATAGAAAGACTCATTATTTAGGAAATATGCCACTTCACATTAGTACGAAAAGCAAATTAAGATGAATGACTCCTTTGGGTGATTGAACTAAACACATTTATATTTTCAATAGTGCATGGACATATTTGTTTTAATTAATATACTATGTAATTTAGTCATAAATGTTAATCTGAAAATCATTATGTCAAAAGGTGTGTTCGGAACCAACAGACAAGTCTTGCAAGCTAGAAATCTTCTAAGGGATTCTTTATTTTTAAATTCAACCAATTAACATCAATAAGAAACCCTAATGAAGATCATGAACATCATTGTTTGATTGTATTGAATGAATTGTATAGATATGGACATTTTCATCATCATGAATAGAGTTGTTAATTAGGAGACAAAAGATAATTTCATGGTTATTGCAATAAAAATAGTGCTTGTAACCACAAAAGGAGCATGTTAGCAATAAGTGAAAAGAAAGACTCATTATTTAGGAAATATGCCACTTCACATTAGTACGAAATGAAAATTAAGATGAATGACTCCTTTGGCTGATTGAACTAAACACATTTATATTTTAAATAGTTCCTGCACATATTTGTTTTAATTAATATACTATGTAATTTAGTCATAAATGTTAATCTCATGATCATTATGTCAAAAGGTGTGTTTGGAACCAAAAGACAAGTCTTCCAAACTAGAAATGTTCTGAGGGATTCTTTATTTTGAAATTCAACCAATTAACATCAATAAGAAACCCTAATGAAGATCATGAACCCCATTGTTTGATTGTATTGAATGAATTGTATCGATATGGACATTTTCTTCTTGATGAATAGAGTTGTTAATAAGGAGACAAGAAATAATTTCATGGTTATTGCAAGAAAAATAGTACTCGTAACAACAAAAGGAGCTTGTTTAGCATAAAGTGAATAGAAGGACTCATTATTTAGGCAATAAACCACTTCACATTAGTACGAAAAGCAAACTAAGATGAATGAGTCCTTTGGGTGATGAAACTAAACACATTTAAATTTTCAATATTGCATCGACATGTTTGTTTTAATTAATATACTATGTAATTTAGTCATAAATGTTAATCTCATGATCATCATGACAAAAGGTTTGTTTGGAACCAAAAGACAAGTCTTCCAAACTAGAAATGTTCTGAAGGGATTCTTTATTTTGAAATTCAACCAATTAAAATCAATAAGTAACCCTAATGAAGATCAAGAACCCCATTGTTTGATTGTATTGAATGAATTGTATAGATATGGACATTTTCTTGTTGATGAATAGAGTTCTTAATAAGGAGACAAAAGATAATTTGATGGTTATTGCAATAAAAATATTGCTTGTAACAACAAAAGGAGGATGTTAGCAATAAGTGAAAAGAAAGACTCATTATTTAGGAAATATGCCACTTCACATTAGTACGAAATGCAAATTAAGATGAATGACACCTTTGGGTGATTGAACTAAACACATTTATATTTTAAATAGTGCATGCACATATGTGTTTTAATTAATATACCATGTAATTTAGTCATAAATATTAATCTCATGATCATCATGTCAAAAGGTTTGTTTGGAACCAAAAGACAAGTCTTCCAAACTAGAAATGTTCTGAGGGATTCTTTATTTTGAAATTCAACCAATTAAAATCAATAAGTAACCCTAATGAAGATCATGAACCCCATTGTTTGATTGTATTGAATGAATTGTATAGATATGGACATTTTCTTCTTGATGAATAGAGTTGTTAATAAGGAGACAAAAGATAATTTCATGGTTATTGCAATAAAAATAGTGCTTGTAACCACAAAAGGAGCATGTTAGCAATAAGTGAAAAGAAAGACTCATTATTTAGGAAATATGCCACTTCACATTAGTACGAAATGAAAATTAAGATGAATGACTCCTTTGGCTGATTGAACTAAACACATTTATATTTTAAATAGTTCCTGCACATATTTGTTTTAATTAATATACTATGTAATTTAGTCATAAATGTTAATCTCATGATCATTATGTCAAAAGGTGTGTTTGGAACCAAAAGACAAGTCTTCCAAACTAGAAATGTTCTGAGGGATTCTTTATTTTGAAATTCAACCAATTAACATCAATAAGAAACCCTAATGAAGATCATGAACCCCATTGTTTGATTGTATTGAATGAATTGTATCGATATGGACATTTTCTTCTTGATGAATAGAGTTGTTAATAAGGAGACAAGAAATAATTTCATGGTTATTGCAAGAAAAATAGTACTCGTAACAACAAAAGGAGCTTGTTTAGCATAAAGTGAATAGAAGGACTCATTATTTAGGCAATAAACCACTTCACATTAGTACGAAAAGCAAACTAAGATGAATGAGTCCTTTGGGTGATGAAACAAAACACATTTAAATTTTCAATATTGCATCGACATGTTTGTTTTAATTAATATACTATTTAATTTAGTCATAAATGTTAATCTCAAGATCATTCTGTCAAAAGGAATGTTTGGAACCAAAAGACAAGTCTTCCAACCTAGAAATGTTCTGAGGGATTCTTTATTTTGAAATAGAACCAATTAACATCAATAAGAAACCCTAATGAAGATCATGAACCCCATTGTCTGATTGTATTGAATGAATTGTATAGATATGGACATTTTCTTCTTGATGAATAGAGTTGTTAATAAGGAGACAAAAGATAATTTCATGGTTATTGCAATAAAAATAGTGCTTGTAACAACAAAAGGAGCATGTTAGCAATAAGTGAATAGAAAGACTCATTATTTAGGAAATATGCCACTTCACATTAGTACGAAATGCAAATTAAGATGAATGACTCCTTTGGGTGGTTGAACTAAACACATTTATATTTTCAATAGTGCATGGACATATTTGTTTTAATTAATATACTATGTAATTTAGTCATAAATGTTAATCTCATGATCATTATGGCAAAAGGTGTGTTTGAACCAAAAGACAAGTCTTCCAAACTAGAAATGGTCTGAGGGATTCTTTATTTTGAAATTCAACAAATTAACATCAATAAGAAACCCTAATGAAATCATGAACCCCATTGTTTGATTGTATTAAATGAATTTTATAGATATGGACATTTTCTTCTTGATGAATAGAGTTGTTAACAAGGAGACAAGAGATAATTTCATGGTTATTGCAAGAAAAATAGTACTCGTAACAACAAAAGGAGCTTGTTTAGCATAAAGTGAATAGAAGGACTCATTATTTAGGAAATAAACCACTTCACATTAGTACAAAAAGCAAACTAAGATGAATGAGTCCTTTGGGTGATGATACTAAACACATTTAAATTTTCAATATTGCATCGACATGTTTTGTTTTAAATTAATATACTATGTAATTTAGTTATAAATGTTAATCTCAGGATCATTGTGTCAAAAAGTGTGTTTGGGTCCAAAAGAGAAGTGCTCCAAACCAGAAATGTTTTGAGGGATTGTTTATTTTGGAATTCAACCCATTAACATCAATAGGAAACCCTAATGATGATCATGAACCCCATTGTCTGATTGTATTGAATGAATTGTATAGATATGGACATTTTCTTCTTGATGAATAGAGTTGTTAATAAGGAGCAAAAAAGATAATTTCATGGTTATTGCAATAAAAATAGTGCTTGTAACAACGAAAGGAGCCTGTTAGCAATAAGTGAATAGAAAGACTCATTATTTAGGAAATATGCCACTCCACATTAGTACAAAATGCAAATTAAGATGAATGATTCCTTTGGGTGATGGAACTAAACACATTTAAATTTTCAATAGTGCATGGACATATTTGTTTTAATTAATATACTATGTAATTTAGTCATAAATGTTAATCTCATGATCATTATGGCAAAAGGTGTGTTTGAACCAAAAGACAAGTCTTCCAAACTAGAAATGGTCTGAGGGATTCTTTATTTTGAAATTCAACAAATTAACATCAATAAGAAACCCTAATGAAGATCATGAACCCCATTGTTTGATTGTATTAAATGAATTTTATAGATATGGACATTTTCTTCTTGATGAATAGAGTTGTTAATAAGGACACAAGAGATAATTTCATGGTTATTGCAAGAAAAATAGTACTTGTAACAACAAAAGGAGCTTGTTTAGCATAAAGTGAATAGAAGGACTCATTATTTAGGAAATAAACCACTTCACATTAGTACAAAAAGCAAACTAAGATGAATGAGTCCTTTGGGTGATGAAACTAAACACATTTAAATTTTCATTATTGCATCGACATGTTTGTTTTAATTAATATACTATGTAATTTAGTTATAAATGTTAATCTCATGATCATTGTGTCAAAAAGTGTGTTTGGGTCCAAAAGTGAAGTGCTCCAAACCAGAAATGTTTTGAGGGATTGTTTATTTTGGAATTCAACCCATTAACATCAATAGGAAACCCCAAAGAAGATGATGAACCCCATTGATTGATTGTGTTGAATGAATTGTATAGACATGGACATTTTCTTCTTGATGAATAGAGTTGTTAATAAGGAGTAAAAAAGATAATTTCATGGTTATTGCAATAAAAATAGTGCTTGTAACAACAAAAGGAGCCTGCTAGCAATAAGTGAATAGAAAGACTCATTATTTAGGAAATATGGCACTTCACATTAGTACGAAATGCAAATCAAGATGAATGACTCCTTTGGGTGATTGAACTAAACACATTTATATTTTCAATAGTGCATGGACATATTTGTTTTAATTAATATACTATGTAATTTAGTCATAAATGTTAATCTCATGATCATTATGTCAAAAGGTGTGTTTGGAACCAAAAGACAAGTCCTCCAAACTAGAAATGTTCTGAGGGATTCATTATTTTGAAATTCAACCAATTAACATCAATAAGAAACCCTAATGAAGATCATGAACCCCATTGTTTGATTGTATTGAATGAATTGTATAGATATGCACATTTTCTCCTTGATGAATAGAGTTGTTAATAAGGAGACAAAAGATAATTTCATGGTTATTGCAATAAAAATAGTGCTTGTAACAACAAAAGGAGCATGTTAGCAATAAGTGAATAGAAAGACTCATTATTTAGGAAAATATGCCACTTCACATTAGGGAGGAAATGCAAATTAAGATGAATGACTCGTTTGGGTGATTGAACTCAACACATTTAAATTTTAAATAGTGCATGGACATATTTGTTTTAATTAATATACTATGTAATTTAGTCATAAATGATAATCTCATGATCATCATGTCAAAAGGTTTGTTTGGAACCAAAAGACAAGTCTTCCAAACTAGAAATGTTCTGAAGGATTGTTTATTTTGGAATTCAACCAATTAACATCAATAAGAAACCCTAATGAAGATCATGAAGCCCATTGTTTGATTGTATTGAATGAATTGTTTCGATATGGACATTTTCTTCTTGATGAATAGAGTTGTTAATAAGGAGACAAAAGATAATTTCATGGTTATTGCAATAAAAATAGTGCTTGTAACAACAAAAGGAGCATGTTAGCAAAAAGTGAAAAGAAAGACTCATTATTTAGGAAATATGCCACTTCACATTAGTACGAAATGTAAATAAAGATGAATGACTCCTTTGGGTGATTGAACTAAACACATTTATATTTTAAATAGTGCATGCACATATTTGTTTTAATTAATATACTATGTAATTTAGTCATAAATGTTAATCTCATGATCATTATGTCAAAAGGTATGTTTGGAACCAAAGACAAGTCGTCCAAACTAGAAATGTTCTGAGGGATTCTTTATTTTGAAATTCAACCAATTAACATCAATAAGAAACCCTAATAAAGATCATGAACCCCATTGTTTGATTGTATTGAATGAATTGTATAGATATGGACATTTTCTTCTTGATGAATAGAGTTGTGAATATGGATACAAAAGATAATTTCATGGTTATTGCAAAAAAAATAGTGCTTGTAACAACAAAAGGAGCATGTTAGCAATAAGTGAAAAGAAAGACTCATTATTTAGGAAATATGCCACTACACATTAGTACGAAATGCAAATAAAGATGAATGACTCCTTTGGGTTATTGAACTAAACACATTTATATTTTAAATTGTGCATGCACATATTTGTGTTAATTAATATACTATGTAATTTAGTCATAAATATTAATCTCATGATCATTATGTCAAAAGGTGTGTTTGGAACCAAAAGACAAGTCCTTCAAACTAGAAATCTTCTGAGGGATTCTTTATTTTGAAATTCAACCAATTAACATCAATAAGAAACCCTAATGAACATCTTGAACCCCATTGTTTGTATTTATTTGAATGGAATTTGTATCGATATGGACATTTTCTTCTTTGATGAATAGAGT